>REGM01000007.1:2593687-2657198 GCA_004194415.1 Aurelia aurita
CATTTTGCATTTTGTCATTTGGTCATTTGATCTTTGGTCATTTGGTCATTTGGTCATTTGGTCTTTGGTCATTTGGTCATTTGGTCTTTGGTCATTTGGTCTTTGGTCATTTGGTCTTTGGTCATTTGGTCATTTGGTCATTTTGTCTTTGGTCATTTGGTCTTTGGTCATTTGGTCTTTGGTCTTTGGTCTTTGGTCATTTGGTCATTTGGTCTTTGGTCATTTGGTCATTTGGTCTTTGGTCATTGACAAGTTATGACACGTTAAAAATCGAATCCCTCTGGAAATCAGCCTAGTAGACGCTCGAACTTTAACTGGTTATAAATGTTCAATGACTAAATTGTACGGACAATACTAACAATCAGGACAAGCGATTGTTTGAAAACCCCCACATGTAATTTAGAGTTTTGATCACGTTTTCAAAAAGGAATTGGAATGGTCTTCTAAGTTTGCAAGTTGGATTTCTATCAGTACCCTGTCTAGATGAGGACTAGATGTTAGCACATCCTGTCCAACACAGTAGAACCAGTGCATAACCAGATGGGAAAAACATTAATTTTATTGCAACAGAATTTCAAGTTAATTTTGTGGTAAGCTAATAAAGGAACTATTGAGTCAGAGGAATGTGTCATATCATAACTGATAAGGCTTAGAGAATGTTTTTCCATTTCATTTCTCTGTAGTAACCAAACAACAATTTCATGTGTTTCGTTTTCAACAGATTGTTGCTCCGAAATATGTCCTTGAGTGAAGAGCTCACGTTCTCAGAAAAGTTGCTACGGTAATTTTGAAAATATTCCCTGTCTTTTATAATTAGAGAAAGATGCTCACAATTTGTTGTCTTCTTCCTAGATATACGATGTGATGGTACAAAGCACGAACTGAAAGCATCCATTGGTTTGGGAAGACAGTCGCATTTCCCCATAGAAGCCACTGATGGAGTTATTAGTGTGAGTAAGGAGATAACGTCACATCATAAACTGAAGAATACTGTATTTAGTTCAAATACGAAAACCAAGGTTGCTAAAACCGATGCCACAAAGAACGTAAAATTAACTGCTTCATTCTCTTTGACAGCCAAAGGCATAGCATTATCTGGCGCTTTGTCCTCATTCGCTACAACAACTGGTCTGAAGATCTTAGATAAGCTTAATCCTGCCAGTAAGAGTACCTTTGCTTTGAAAATAACGATGGAAAACATAGCTGATAATGGCAAGGTGAAATCCTCTTTGTCGATACAAGAAAGAGTGGTCAAGTCTAGTAGAATGCTAAGCGTCATGCCTACGTTTTCTGGAAAACAAGCGGATACATCTTCAAGGCATAAACCTACTATTCGACGTCAAAGTGCAACAAAGCTTATGATGGAAGCAAAAGAGGGCAAGATGCTATCTACTAAAGTTTCAAAAACAGAATCTGATGCTGTCCAGACAGCATCTTCAATTTGGCGACGACAAAATATGATTTTCGCTACCAGTGATGTGTCACGTAGAAAAATTTATACGCTTACTACGACCATCTTGAAGTTTGCGCCAAGTCCTTCAGTTGAAAAGCTACATACTGAGGTCATCCACGATTTTACTTTGCAAAATAGAATAAAGCCGAGCACATCAGTCTCACAAGAAAATTTGCGAACGTCACTTGATATAGGATCAGCAGCCAAGACACCAAGTTTGTCCTCTGTTAGCTCCTTACCATCAAATTCTGCTATCGTGTCTGCTATGAAGTTACTTGGGGTACATTCAGCTGATGTTGGCTTGACGTCTATTTATACAGAAGAATCAGTGGTACCGAAAAATCCAAATCACACTTCTGAAACCTCTTTTGTACCACACTTCAAAGAGCAGACTCGAATTTCAAGTACGTCAAAGTTGGATGCACCAAAGCGATCTCGGAAATCTCAAGAAAACCTGGACACGGCTTCTCGTGATTCTACGCAAGCTAGCCAAAGTTCCACTAGCTTGCAATATCAAGCGGAAAGCAGATCAGCTAGCATACCAGCAAGTCAATATGGTGTTGGACTTAGGCATGAAATTCACACAGCTCGTGTTGCACCACTTCAACCAGCAGTATCATCATCACTTTTGACAACAAGTATAAACAGGATAGCTGTTAAAAGAAGAGGCGATCTATCTTTAAGTTACCGAAACAAGAACGCCTTGGTATCAAGCAGTTTCGGATTGCACCAAAGAATGAAATCTGTCCATACTTCTACCATTCTCGTTCAAACAAAAAGGATTAGTCGAACGCCGGTTATTTCTACAATCTTCCCAACTAAGAAAGGATTGGAAATTACCGGTTTATCTCCTGTCCACTCTAATAGAGAAAGGATTATTATCAGAACAGCTATTGCACGTAGTTATCTTAGAAAAATGAGCATTCCTACAATTACAAAGGCCTCTGCATCTCCTTCGAAAGTAGACCCAGAACGTGTTTTATCCAATACAGAAATTGTGCTGTCAAGTGAAAATTCTACTGGTCCATCACCCAAAGAAACAAAGGAGATTGATCAGTCACTTGCTGCATCTAGCTATCTTACACAAAATAGAACGTATAAGCTGACGAAAGCACCTCATAGATTCTCCAAGGTAACAGAGTTTACTGACGTGACTTCATCGACAACTGGACATTCTCTTACAAGGAAGAAACCTGGTAGTCCATCCATTCTGAATATTGAACCTAAAAGANACGCCTTGGTATCAAGCAGTTTCGGATTGCACCAAAGAATGAAATCTGTCCATACTTCTACCATTCTCGTTCAAACAAAAAGGATTAGTCGATCGCCGGTTATTTCTACTATCTTCCGAACTAAAAAAGGATTAGAAATTACTGGTTTATCTCCTGTCCAGTCTAATAGAGAAAAGATTATTATCAGAACAGCTATTGCACGTAGTTATCTTAGAAAAATGAGCATTCCTACAATTACAAAGGCCTCTGCATCTCCTTCGGAAGTAGACCCAGAACGTGTTTTATCCAATACAGAAATTGTGCTGTCAAGTGAAAATTCTACTGGTCCATCACCCAAAGAAACAAAGGAGATTGGTCATTCACTTGCTGCATCTAGCTATCTTACACAAAATAGAACGTATAAGCTGACGAAAGCACCTCATAGATTCTCCAAGGTAACAGAGTTTACTGACGTGACTTCATCGACAACTGGACATTCTCTTACAAGGAAGAAACCTGGTAGTCCATCCATTCTGAATATTGAACCTAAAAGAACTGATCTTCCAAAAGTTACCCCGAATTATATCAGACAAACTAGAATATATCAACTCATGAAAGAACCTCAGGGATTCTCCAAGGTAACAAAGCATACTGAAGTTGATGTAATGTCATTAACAACAGGAAATTCTGTTACAAGGAAGAAATCTGGTAGTCCATCTGTTCTGAATATTGAAACTAAAACTACTGATTTTCCACAAGCTACCCCCAGCAGCATCGGACAAACAGGAAATTTTGTTACCAGGAAGAAATCTGATAGTCCATCCATCCTGAATATTGAAATTACAAGAAATGATCTTCCAAAAGTTATCCCTCCCAGTATTAGAGAAACTCAAATACCACAGCTCTCACATTCGGCTTCACCAATTTTGCAACCGATGGTAGAACAATCGTTAAGAACAAAGTATGGCTTGCTGAATGTAAAGCCTTCCTCGACAAGCAAAATGATGTCCGGTCTATCACCAGCTTCTTATGAAATAATGGCCAATAGTGAGTTCATTACTACTACTTCAAGGTATCGTAAGCAATCGCAACAACCTGAATCTACTGATGCATCTAAAGTTCAATCTTCAATTATTGACTTACCTCAAACAAGAATTGCTTATCATACAGCAAGATCTGATCAAACAAGCCAAGAACGGAGTTGGTCAAGAATTCCATTAGCAAGTATATTAAGCTTTCTTAGACAGACACAAGGACATGGATTGACCACTACAATGAAACGTAGCCAAACAGACATTGTTTCTCTACCTACAAACTCTTCTTCAAACAGCATCAAATCAAGTGGATTGACCACTACAATGAAACGTAGCCAAACCGACATTGTTTCTCTACCTACATTCTCTTCTTCAAACAGCATCAAATCAAGTGGATTGACCACTACAATGAAACGTAGCCAAACAGACATTGTTTCTCTACCTACAAACTCTACTTCAAACAGTATCAAATCAAGTGGATCGACCACTACAATGAAACGTAGCCAAACAGACATTGTTTCTCTACCTACATTCTCTTCTTCAAACAGCATCAAATCAAGTGGATTGACCACTACAATGAAACGTAGCCAAACAGACATTGTTTCTCTACCTACAAACTCTTCTTCAAACAGCATCAAATCAACTGAGGTCCCTACAGCAACACCAATGAAACGTAGTCGAACAAACTTTGTTTCACTACCTACAGTTTCTTCTTCAAACAGCATCAAATCAACTGACATACCTACAGAAAAATCTAAGATACTGAAAAAGGACAAACAAAAGAGAACGTGTAAGTATGCTGGACTAACGAGGAGGTTAAAGTTTATCCATTTGATTAGACGATGTCCTATATCAAAAAGTGAAGGTCTTCAAGAAAGCAAAAACATTTCGTCATTGATATCCAGTCTACCTAGCTCAATAGAACTCAGTCCCCCGTTTGCCTCGAGTTCGCTGAAATACGCGGTCACAGTTTCTGGATTGCATTCAAAAACACATCTGGATAAGTCTAGCAGATCTGTTAGATTTGATCTATCATTTGATACAGTTCATTCCCAAACGTTACCCAAGGTTACAGCAGATTCAGCTGATAGACACAAGTATCCATTCTCTTCTTCTCCTAGACGTGATGTTGTTTCGTCATCAGTTTCTGACAAGAAAGATGGAATTTCAAGCAGTTTGATATATGAAAGCTTCGTAACAGTGTCAGCCGTAAGCATTGATTATAAAGATGAAAGGAATGCAGGAATGAACAATGATCGTTTGGATTCCCTTCTAGGCGAGGATTTTAGCTCAGAATCACCGACAAGAGTCGCATTCAATGCGCATACCAAGACAGGAACACACAATACCGTAGCACAGACATTAAATTCTTTGATACCAGGTTCTGCTGTAACGATACCAACGCCTGCTGTCAGCTCTCATGATGCAATATCTAAAGCAACTGAGACAATTGAGTTGCCAAGAATAGTGAACTCAGTAATAAAGACAGTAGCAAAGGGTAAATTTGGTGATGTAAATCGCCTGCATGTGATGAACCGTTCGCGTTTAACTGATGATTTTAAACTTCTGGAAACGATCACCAATCATAACCCAGTGAAGATGCTGAAGTCACCGTCCTTTACCGATAGAAATGTCGAAGCAGGAAGACAAGATTTCTCCTTGTTGGGAAGTCAAAGTTCCCTCAGAACATTGTCAGCGACAACTGGAAGTAATGACGAATTGTCTCGTTTCTCAAGATATCCAGAAAGAGAATACATTCTATTAAGCGCAAAGATTTCAGCAGGAAATACAATAGGATCAATGAGTGTAAATCAACCAATCATTAGGCCATCTCCTTCAAGTGGGAAACCAAGACCTTATAAAACAATGGTTCTAACACATAACGTAGGACTAGACTTTATCACTGGGGACAGCAGCTTGCAGCTTTCTCAAACAGAGACCGAGAATTTTGCCAATGATCGTAGCATCAGCTATGAATGTAGCATTTTTGATAATGATATTCTTAGGAAAACGAAATCTAGCCAATACAGAACTCCTCCTCTATCATCAGATCTAGAAAATGATTCAGGCAGTGTGGAGAATGTCGTTTCTGTGACATTTTCAAGTGAACAGCTTGCTATAACTGATAAACAATCATTCACAGAACGCACAAAGAGAATAACCTTAGCTGAGTCCAAATCATCTTTGCTGTCAAGCATAAAAGAAGAGAAACTTTTGGAATCTACTCATTTCCCTGAAGAGATGGACACTGAGCAATTTGCTACTACTTTTAAGCAGAAGCATTTTATTCCAAGCAGTAATAGTCATAGACCTCCTCGCCATGGAACGACTACAAAATATTTCAAAACATTGGACCTGATACCTTTCTCTAAAAGGGAGACAGAAATTCCTGAAGATGCCTCTTTGATTTATGCAAGCAAATATCTTTCTACAATCACCAATAGTGGCAAATCTCTTTCATCCGACATTACAGACAAAACAATCACTGAAGTACCAGTCTTTCTCAAGTCACAATTGCAGTTTGTCTCAACTAGCGTACACAGTCTATTTCTAGCAGGCATAGCAACGCACAACAGAAACGAAATAACTTCCATCATCGATGCAAGTTCAAGAAATGTAAAAACATCAAGCATGAAATTTTTCCAATTTCCTACTCCATCAGTTCAGCTCGCATCAAGACAACCAAAAGATGCATGGAAGAAGCAAAGCACTGTAATTGTAGAAGACGGAACTCGAATTAATACACCAAGTATTGTCCATAAGATTATCCGTCTTTCATATATTGGTGAAGCAACAAAGACAAGACCATCAATCGATTTCACCACAACACTGCTGCATTTTTCAACAAAATCAAATGATCTAAAATCTACAAAATCTTCTTTGGTTGCTGAGAAGATGCAAAATCTAGATAAAATTACAAAGGATTCGTGCTCAGGTCGTAAGTAAATACTGTTATTTTTGTACAACTCCTTCGGCTCGATGTCTGAAAAAGCTCCCCATAGGAAATTGACCAAAGCATGGTGCATAGAAAAGGTATAATTCAATCCTGAAAAAGACACAGACCAATATTGTGACTTCAGAATGAATAGCGAATCTTTGAACACAAAGTTTTCGTCAAAAAAATTCAAGAGAATGAAACAAATTTTTGGACTAACTGATACCAATCTATTGGCCAATCTTGTGTGATGTTTTGGAGACAACCGAGATGCACTCTGTCACCAATGCATGCTCAGAGTTTGCAGAAGAATGTGGTTTTACAGCGATCACACAGTAAAAACCTATGTTCTTGCCTAGAGCATCATCTGTAAAATTCCAATTGAATCAAATTAAGATATTACCAGAGAGGTGAAAGTCAATCAATTTCAGCGAGGCTTGATAACACTAAGATTAGTCAACAGATTTGTTGCAGCAATCTCCAAGAGTTTAAATCTTCATACTTGTCTATCAGTCTGCAATAACTAGCACCAGACATTAAAATGATATTATTTTATTTTTGTATCCCAAATGCAGCAAAGTAATATCTTTTCTATACTGTGCTGTTAAGTCGGAAAAACTTATTTTGAATTCATTAAATATTTTTGTTTCTCGTAGATTTTATAGCTGACGTAGACAAACTGAAAGACGGCGATGATATGAAATGGCTAGCTCTCGATATCCTGAGCTTGAAGCTTCAAAGAATGATTGCCATCAGATGGCCATATGAAGGATACCTTGGAAGGATAGGTATGTCGTTAATTAACCTTGAGTCACAAACCAATTTGCACCTTTTGGAAAATCACCGAAATTTGATTACATTACCGATCTTTAAACTTTCTTTTTGTGTACCGGGTGAGTCAGAAAAAACGTGGGGCGTTTAACAAGCCATATTTTTTTGAAAAAAAAAAAATCAGGAGTGTTGAAGTTTCATATTGCAGAAGAAGGATTGAATTAGTAATAGAAATTTAGTTGGTTAAAGTCGGTCATTTCTTTCCTTATTTATTTGCGATTTTGTGATATAGCCATTTTGGTGAAAAGTATCGCTAGTAAAAGAACTTTCAGCTTGCTAATAATGACAATTAAATGAATAGTCCCCTAGGGATACAACATAAGCAAAATTAATTTTTCCTTTTGTGGTCTAACACAATGCATGCCTTGTTTCAAGTTTTTGGTAGAGAGACCTTATGATTGTCATGGTTTAGAAGGTCACACGTGCATGAATATCAATCTAATCGGAGGCCTATTTTAGCAATCTTGCGAAACACCATTTTCCTAAAATCGCTCGTAAGTCTGGAACGGAAAGACTGATTTCGACCATACAAATTTTGATATCTAAGTTAGCTTTTCTTCTATGCAATGAACTTTAAAGAAACGAATTTGCAAATTAAAGTGCATCAATACATATTGGCAAACACCCCATGTTTTGTCTGACTCACCCGGTATATCGATACGTCATCGTTTCTGGCCTAATTTCTATTTGTTTTGCTTTTTATTCGGCACGCAAAGGATCATGGTTAGCAATGGGTCTTTAAATTTGCATCCTTGTTTAGTTTGCTTGAAATCCTGTATAGACGTTCCTGTTTTCTGCTCCTGAAACTGATGTGATATCGTATTGAGTTCATCGGTCCCAAAACATCTTCATTAGTTTATTAGATAGAAATAATTTGATGTCTTATGTCTTATGTGAAACTTTTTCCCACTCCGAAAAGGAAGGAGGGATGAGAAATTCAAATTAAAATAATTTGGAACATAGCGTAGACTTCATCATATGCTCTTTCAACAAGAAATCATCAAACCCAATCCCCTTGTTCAATGTTGGATTTTGCCTTTCAAGTCCACTTTAGCCAAATCTTAAAAGAAAGTATTTACTCTTATAGAAGGAATTTGAGATTTTTAGCAGGCGCAGGCGTCATATTATTTTTAAATATGCTGCAGGAACTTTAAGAACCTTATGAACCTAAGGGACCTTATCTTGCTCATGTTTGCTCTTATGTTTCGTTTCTTCAGTCAGTAGATTCATTTGTCGAAATCGCAACTTTACAGTGTTCGCTGAGTATGAGTTTAATCTAAAGTTTGTTTTCTTTTGCTTTCCCTTACTAGGTTTCCTTCAAAGAGGCTATGTAGTCCAAACCAAGGATGGCAGACTGTGGTATAGCCACGTCCAAGAATCCGACGAAAAAATCTACGTCGTCAGTCTGGGAGCCCTTACTGATCTTCATAAACGTGTTAGAATTATCTATTCTCATAAGATGACAGGAATCACTTTGGACGAGCACACACGAGCTTGGGGCCTATCGATTGGAATGTATATTAAAGACTGCAAATCTAGCCCTGGTGGGCATTAGAATTAATTTAGGTTGGTATTGAGTTGTTTATAATCCTGACAGTAGTTTGTTGTGTTGTTGCTGCAAGTAGTTTAAGAATTTAGAATTGAAGAAATATTTATATGTAACTCAAAAAAATATTCTTAATTTTCGTTCAAAACATACTTGTAAACCATAACGAATCGCTTTGAGCGAATTTGCTATTATGGCACAGGAATCATTAGACGCAAAATACCGGCTGGTCCCCTTACTTTATACAGTTATACAATTGACTTTATACACCATGTGAATTCATAAAATCTCTAAGAAAGGTTTAGATATTTGTTAAACATCTGGGACGGAGATTTTCTAAAAAGGGAGTGTTTTCTACACTGAGTCAGACAGTTTTGANGTGTTGTTGATGCAAGTAGTTTAAGAATTTAGAATTGAAGAAATATTTATATGTAACTCAAAAAAATATTCTTAATTTTCGTTCAAAACATACTTGTAAACCATAACGAATCGCTTTGAGCGAATTTGCTATTATGGCACAGGAATCATTAGACGCAAAATACCGGCTGGTCCCCTTACTTTATACAGTTATACAATTGACTTTATACACCATGTGAATTCATAAAATCTCTAAGAAAGGTTTAGATATTTGTTAAACATCTGGGACGGAGATTTTCTAAAAAGGGAGTGTTTTCTACACTGAGTCAGACAGTTTTGAAAAATTGTCAAAAAACTGGAGCAAATACAGACCAATTTCTGTTCATCTGTCTGACTGCACAATAAAGTGAATACAGTTTGTTTTGTTCAAACCTCACACAACCCTCTAGATCTGCTTTCAAGCCAGTGATATAATTTCGAAGAAATTTCATCTCAAAGAAAGTAAGGGGACAAAGAAAGTAGTTTAAGAAATTAGAATTGAAGAAATATTTATATGTAACTCAAAAAAATATTCTTTATTTTTGTCCAAAACATACCTGTAAACCATAACGAATCGCTTTGAGCGAATTTGCTATTAATAATAGTATTATGGCACAGGCGTCATTAGACGCAAAATACCGGCTGGTCCCAGTGGCGTAACGGACGCAAGTTACCTTTAGTTAAAAAACTAAGTGCCCCCGACCTCCAAGGGCCCCGAAGGGGCCCCCAGCAAAACAAATTCCTTTGTTATTTTACTTTGAAGCTGGTGCCCTGGATGTGATAAACGAGACCAAGGGGCCCCAGGCCTGCATAATATCTGAACATAAATAAATGAAAAGTTTCTTGATTAACTCTTAATTGTAATTGAATCTACAATAACAGACTGAGGATCTCATATTTTTTACCCTGGGTACCAGGGCCTTATAAAGTATGGAACTTTGTCCAAATATGGTCCTCAAAGTTCTTTCAAAAACGAGGAGAAAATGGTTGGGTATACGTAGGGTAGGGTAAGAATTTTTCTGTGAAATGCTGGAATGTGATTGGGAGAGTCGTTCTAAGCCAAAGTAAAGGTTGACGTCCTTAAAAATTTTCCTACACGAACTATTACAGAATTGTTAAGGTCTTTTGGGGGCNATTAACTCTTAATTGTAATTGAATCTACAATAACAGACTGAGGATCTCATATTTTTTACCCTGGGTACCAGGGCCTTATAAAGTATGGAACTTTGTCCAAATATGGTCCTCAAAGTTCTTTCAAAAACGAGGAGAAAATGGTTGGGTATACGTAGGGTAGGGTAAGAATTTTTCTGTGAAATGCTGGAATGTGATTGGGAGAGTCGTTCTAAGCCAAAGTAAAGGTTGACGTCCTTAAAAAATTTCCTACACGAACTATTACAGAATTGTTAAGGTCTTTTGGGGGCAGGCAAACATGGGATCGAGATAGGCCTTCTGAGCCAAAATAAATGATGTTTTCTCAAAAAGTTTCCTGTGGATGCTGATTTATAAGAAAACTGTTACAAAATTGTCAAACATTTTATTTTAGCACCAGCAAACATGTAATTGGCAGAGCTGTTCTAAGCCAAAGTAGAGGGTGTGTCCTCAAAATTTTCCTGGGGGCTTCGCCCCCAAATCCCCCCGCTTTCATATCCTGCAGGTGATTTGCCATGGCCATGACTATGCCGCTTGCTTGGACCCAGGGGCTTAGACAACAAATATATTGACTTTAAATCATTATAGTTGTTTTATTTTTTGTCTGCGCAAGTCATCTTCCCAAGTTTAAATTGGACACGGTTTTTTACGTTTATATCTGTATTATTTTAATACCTATAGCTAGGGGCCCCGAGCTGAAATATCCCTAAGGGCCCCGACTACCTCCGTCACGCCACTGGCTGGTCCCCTTACTTTATACAGTTATACAATTGACTTTATACACCATGTGAGTTCATAAAATCTCTGAGAAAGGTTTAGATATTTGTTAAACATCTGGGACGGAGATTTTCTAAAAAGGGAGTGTTTTCTACACTGAGTCAGACAGTTTTGAAAAATTGTCAAAAAACTGGAGCAACTACAGACCAATTTCTGTTCATCTGTCTGACTGCACAATAAAGTGAATACAGTTTGTTTTGTTCAAACCTCACAACCCTCTAGATCTGCTTTCAAGACAGTGATAGAATTTCGAAGAAATATTCATCTCAAAGAAAACTAAATTGTAAATTCTAAAACATGGGATCTCAGCATCGTTTACGAAAGGCTTGAAGGCGATCGCACACTGCCCCTGCGGTGGTTTAGTGTTTGAGCAGCTGCACAATGTGGATGACTCAACATTTGGTCTTCTTCGGAATATTCTTGCGAAAGAGTCCTTCATGGACCTGCTCACGTGCTTCAAGTCTGTGATAGACCACGGTCCTATTGTTTTGTCTAAACCAATGGTATCAAAGGCATTTTGGTTGCTTTTGTTATAATAAACTTGGCACGACTGGTTTAGGATTTTTTTAATTTCTTTTTAAAGTAAGGCTCTGGCACCCATGGTAGGTTTAGGAATCTTGTTTATTTAGATTCTTCGAATATTGTTCAAATGCCAGGTCATTGTTGTGGTTGATTGGTGATTAGGAAGAAAATAATGTGGTTGATCATCCGGGACTGTAGACTATCTAAACAGGCTTGACTGGTATGGTCTAGCCTGTTAGACCGACGCAACGTTTTGGCAAGGTTCGTCAACCCAAACATTCAACGTGTTCTGTCCACGAAGACCATGATTTGATTTTGAAGGGAAGAGGAGAAGGAATCCTTAGTGAAGGTGAGAGTTGTATAACTTTTGGTACTGATTTATCAATAATGCTGTACAACTTCATAAATATTATCATGGTTTTTGAGCTGGTAGAAATTAGAATAAAGATTATAACCGCATATTCAACAGACAGATGCAGCGGATGCAGTAGTGTGAGTTGGACCAACACATGATAAACTTCATGGCCGTTTTAAATGAAAGTTTTGCTTTCTAAAATAGAAATCAGATGTAGCTATAATCTGGTAGTTTGAGTTGACAACTTGAACATTTTATGAAAGTGATGCACATCCCAGAAATTGAGGACAACAAAGTTTGGATATATTCCAAAAAGGGTCACAGGACAAAATATTCATCCGGGGAAGGGGTCGAAGGTCGAAACAAAGGCCATGTTCAAGAAGCTTTGAAATTTACCTGAATTGACTGGCTTAAGACCACGATCAACCAAATACTCGAGGAACAATCAATGCTCCAAAACAGGGACTGATGAGAGTAAAAAGGATTTTTGGAGATTCTTTGGGATGTTTTGCAAAAACAACGAGCTTTTGCCAAAAATAGAGGAGATTTGTTTGGAGTTATATACCCTTCGAAATTGCTTATAAAAATAGTGATATTTCTCTTTCAAGGAAGGCACTTTAATAACTGAGGTGTTATGTATTATATTGTCACATTTGATATTGTCACATTTGATATTGTCACTGTTGGCAAAGATCGCGCTTCTCTGATCGTAGCCTCGGTGGTACTTGCCAAACGTCATAGCTTCAATGACGTAAATGGACAACAAAACAGGAAATAGTTGTTGACTTAAACATTATGCAATTATTGATCGAGGCATGGTGATCATCAGGTGATTGCAAGAAACAGAGTGATTGAAAGTAAACAGGAACAAAGTTTACGAATGATTCTTGTCAGATTGTTGATCATCATCCAGAAAACTACACAAAAGGATAAAAGTCATGTTAATTTTTTCTAAAACCAAATTTAAGCAGCAGGACTGGGAAATATAAATGTTGAACAGTAAAAAACAGCGACTATAACTACACTATTGTTGAAAAGTATCGTAAAATACAAAAATTTAAGATTATGTTTACTAAACTTTAACTACAAGTAGTGAAGCGAAAACTTAACATGTATATGCTCGTTTTACTTTATACATAAAGAAAGCAGGAAGAGGTAAACGGTAAGATTACGTGATAGCATACGCTATTCTATTTCATGAGCACTTGTTATAGATAGCTTATTTGGGGCTAATATTGGTCAACCCCGGCGCCTGCACTTTTGTTATTTTTATGAATGCATAGAAAAAGGGGTGATATTTTCTCAGAAAGTCAGAGAAAGGGGGGTAATTTGAACGGTTCTGTCAGAGATAGGGGGTATGGAATGGATTCTATGGACAAGCATGAGGTATAGCAGGTAATAGGAGTGCAGGCGCCGGGTGGTCAACATGGCTAACATGTTTTGTTTAACAGCCGTAGGATCCCATTTCAAACGAAGTTAGCTTGTTTTTAGTTCTGAACGTTGAGAGAAAAATTTTCCTAAAGTTAAAAGCACCGATATTCTTAATTTTTGACATTGTGACATTTGATTCGATATATACAAATTTTGTTATTGAAAAATGGATTTGCAGCTTCTCTCAACGAAACTGTGTGATTGCAAAGGCTTCGATTCTTGAAGTTTGTTGATGAGCCTTTTGCGGCCAGATGCCGTGTTTTCCTTGAAATTAGAAAAATTCCAGCACTTTAATTGCCAGAAAATGAAAGAACGGTGAAATTAGTGATCAAATTATCTACATTTGCGGACTATAATAGCTAACCGCCAGAAAAAATTGTCCACCAAAAGTTGTACCAAAATGGTCATAAAGCTAATTTAGAGAGTTGTTTTGGCAGCTAAAGCTGGTTTGGTCGACTGAACATTTGCCTCGAAGTCATTTGACTTCAGATAGTGGTTGCTAGCTCAATTATAATTCAAGATTATGGTGCATTTTTTATCATTAATCTGTGCATTGACCTTTAATGCTGAAAATAACATCAATTATCATGGAGGGGTGAATCTCACTGCCTAAAAAATCTCTCACATTCAGCGAATTTGGTTTTCAAATACGCCCCTAGTATGATCGATGTAGTAAGTCCAGTCATAGCATGCTCATGCTGAGGTAGATCGACTACCTCAGTCCCAGTTTCAGTTCGTTTATTGCCGTAGGCAATCCCTAAAAATTGATAGGGAAGATCGGGTCTGCCAAATTTGTAATGAGGAATTCATTGAAGATGAAAAACATTTTCTACTTAAATGTGAACACTATTCTGTGGTCCGAGATACATTCCTGAATCAAGTCTTTAAAAGTTATATCCAAGTACGAAACAACTTAACTCTGATGATTTGCTCCAATTCATGTTCTTATGCCAGGATCAAGAAACAATCGACACTCTCCTCAAATTTATTGGACAAATCACTGATATCCGAGAAAAAACATTACTAGTTTTAAATATCCCCAAGTCTCTTACTTATAGAACGCAGATGTAAATATACCTCACATTGTTTATTTGTTTTCTTTTTAGTTGTAGTAAGTTAGTTACTACTCCTTTTATCTTATCTCATCTTATCTTACGTTATGTTATATTGTATATTGTAGTAGTAGCCGTGTAGTGTAAAAGCTATTGTATGTATAAAATTCTTTAACGTGAATAACAGATCTAAGTTAAAAACTTGTTTTCAGCCTGGTTCACAAATTAAAATACAGTAAAATTAAATTAAAGCTAAATTCCTAATAACATTATGTTCAGTAAAAATTTATATACAGCATAAAAGTTCAATGAAAGGACCAGTCATACTTTATATAAGAGTCCGATTGAATTTTGTCCATAAAGTAGGTTTTACATTTTGCTTTAAAGTTCTCAATTGATTCACAATGACGTATCTCAGTTGGCAATAAGTTCCAAACCTTCGCTCCATAGTATCTAAAAGATTTTACGTAAGTATGTCCAGTTCCTCTAATTTTGAAACAGCAGCTCTTGTTCGGTGTTGATGAGTCTCGGCTGTTTTCACAAACATTTCAGACAAGTAAGGTGGTGCAATGTTATTGTTTACTTTGTAGGGAAGGAGGCATATATTATATTCAATTCGCTGGTGCAGTGGTAGCCAGTTAAGTTGGATGAACAATGGCTTGCTATTAGTTCTTCTATCACAGCCGAAAATGATGCGAGCACAGCGTTTCTGGAGCTTTAGCAATGTGTCAAGTTAGCTGCAATTTAGATTGTATAGAATAGGGGAGCAATAGTCTAGATGGCTTAGGACCAACGAGTTAGCAAGGAGGATCAGACTTTCCTTTGGGAGGTAGCCCTTTATGCGTCTCATTATTTGTAGGCCGTAAATGAATGAAATGAATGAATATTGTGCTGAATGAATGAAAAAAAAATTGGATGAAGGCACCCCCCGCTTCAACTGTATACCTATTAGAGAGCTCCTCCTTAAACAAATAGATCTAAATACATTGTATGAGCATGGATTTTGGGTGTGGTCTTATGTCTGGTGGGACTGTTGTCCTGTTGCGCGGTAGACTGCTCCTGAAACCTATGCTCATTCTTTGTTTTGTAGTGTACTGTTCCTTGTTTCTAATTTCTTATAGCATGCAGATTGTGAGGATTTTTCTGATAATAGATAGTAGGATTATTGGTCTTAAGTTTTTTGTGGGGCCTTTTGCTTTCCCTGGTTTCTGCAGTGTCCGCCATTACAGAGAAAATACCACTGGCCTTCGAGAGCTGATCTATTGTTCTTCTGACCAATCATGTTTTGCGAAGAATGATTGTATTCAATGCAAAATAACCTACTGCGCATGTCTGAATTAAGAACAGTAATTATTCCTGTTTTTTCTTCCACTATTCAAAACAGAATATGTTCTGTTTTTATATGAGAGGCAAGGCTGGGTTTTTAATTCGAGGCCAGCCTCGTAACGAAATGTGCTGTGAGTTTTCTGAAGTTCGTGAAGAAATACTGAGAGAGGTAGTGTGGAAATACCTTCTATTTACATAACTCTGAAAAGGTAATATAGATACATTTTTCATGTTAATTTTAGATTAATAAAGTCTCTGAAAATGGCTGCCAACCTGCCATACGAGCTGACAAAATTTCAAGAGCATACAAAACTGTTGAAGCAAGTTAGGCGGGAGACGGACAGGGCGTTCTACGAAATTCAACAATCTGGCAATTTTCCGTCTGATACCTTGCGAAATCACATTCTCGCAGAAGAGCACCAAGAATTATTTGAACTCACCCAGAAGCCGCCATCTATCATCGTCCTGGGGACATCATGTTATGCTAAAGTCTGCACGATAAACGAACTGGTCGGGGAACCAGTTTTACCAATGGTGGAAGACCTGGACAGCTCAGTGACATGGCGAATGGTCAGATTCAAACATGGTCCTCATTCGACACTCAGCTTGGTCCTGCCTGACAGTTTTGAGTTGGCAGCAGCACTGGATGCATATGAGGGGACATGGAGGTCTGTTCCAAGAGCAGATTTGGAGCTGAGGGGAAGAGACAGGACAGATCCTGCACTGACTGCTGCAGTGGCCGAAGTGTGTTTGGACCATCCTCTGTTGAAAACTGGTGCTGAAATTATTTGCTCACCTTCCAATGGGGAAGGAAATGTGGAGCAAGTTTTTAAAACCTGTATTGAAGATGTCCTGCCAATCATTATCTTTGCAGTTGATCAAGTGACATTGAATCAAAAGGTATGAAATATTGATTGTTCATTTGGCTTGCTACTGTGAGCCCAATCCAATAATGGATGGGGTGGCCCCTGGTGGCCCAAACAAGTTTTCACATTTGATTATTGGACTCTGAATACCAGGGGTGGTCATTCGTGTCCTATGTGGACAGTGGTTTTAGGTATGTCCCAAAAATTGGCTTTTTTCTCTGAACTTTGGGCTAGCTCTGTCCCCAAAAGGTGGCTTTTTTTTGCCTTCAGTGAGTGTGGCTTTTTTCCTGTATATTATTGGACAATAGATCATTTGGCAAGGTTTGTACCCAAAACTGGTTGTTTTCGTGCTGTCAGCAATGGTTTTTTTCCTGCTCAATGTCAAGGAAAAACTAAAATCGTAATAAATTAAGAAAATGTGTGGCTTATTCTTTCTTCAAGTCATAGGATAAAAAAATTTCCAAATTGTTTGGCTTTTTTCGGTAAATTCATGGACAATATTGAAATAATTGCTCAAAACTGGGTGGGATCCAGCAAATACTAAGGACAGAGATAACACCAATTAATTCAAAACACATATTTCACAATTACATAATACAAAAACTGGGTGGGATTTCAGAAAACTTGGGACAAATGGTCACAACAGTGCAGCCAAAATTTGGCAAAAATTGGCTTTTCCTGGAAATTTCAAGGACATACATTACGTCATACGGATGTCAAAAGCCTTAAGATGTGGAGGAAATTAACCGAACAGCTCCAGAAATTCTACTAGAACACTTGAAATTTTATCCTGACCAGCTATGTCCCAAAAAGTTGGTTTTTTCTGGGGTTTCTTCCATAAACCTAGGCAAAAACCAGGTTGGTTTATTTTTGTTCCAAGGACAAAGGTGGGGTCAAGAATTTTACAGTACTTTACCGCCCCTGGAATACCCGTTGGAAGGCCAAAGTATCTGTTGTGATTTTTCGTATATTTTCTAAAGCCCAAGAAATATAGGTGAATTAGAATTTACTAGGTAAATTCTTAATTTCAAAATGCATGAATATATGCTACCCTTAATTTAATCAAATGAAACTCTTCACAGCTCTCTCAAGTTCTAAATTACAAATTTTAAAAGATCATAGTATAGTTTGCGATTCTGTACAAGGGTTTGGCATCCTGTTTTCCGCTTTGGAAACAAAGATTCTTCTTTATAAGCAAGAGTGTGATGACAAACATTTGTCAGTTTTTATTCATATTTCATTTCATGATGACAATTCCAGTGCGTTAAGTTAAGACTTAGCTATATGGACGATCCAGCAATTTGAAGAAATGTTGAAAAATTGAAGTTCTCAAAATTAATCAAGCTTTAGCTTATTTGATGTGGCAATGATTGGCAATAAAAATGAAGGATTACGAAAAGCAAACCTACAAGAGCTTGTATAGAAATTTTAAAGTTTAATTAAATTGGTTAATGTATATATATAAATTTGGTTAAATCCTTTCAGCAAGAGTGTTACTAGAATTGCCAAGGAACTACGATAAACCCCTACTACTGTTAAGTCTGAGTTGATGATGTAGCATGTTATGGTTTCGTACCTTCCTTATAAAGGCATTTTGTTGTTCTGCAGGATATCAGTGACCTGGAGACAGTGAAATCATTTATGCCAGGTGTTCCGGTTTTCTTTGTTAGAGTTCCTGCAAGGTGTACTTTAGAGCTAACTGAATCAGCCCAAGATGAAATTAAGATAAAAGAATTGTCAGAAGCAAGAACACACCTATTTGAACAGCTTTGTAACCTTGGCTACCTCAGTAGAGAGCCCCTTTCCACAGAACTCGTTGACAGCAACAAATTCTCTTTGCAGTCAACTGCAGCAATTATTGACAGTGTCGTCCCAAAGAGTCGTCTCATTGAAGATTTTTCACTTTTCCCTTGCTTCTTGTTGTTTGTGCGACAAGTCCTACAATATCATGTTATCACGGCTGCTTGCCATTTGAATGATGCTCACTTAAAGTGCCTAGCAATGTTTATTGAAGCTGCTTTTGATATGGCCAGGGATATTACCATCACACCAAAGAGACTTGCATATGCACGAGCCAAGGAAGAGGAATTATTTCGATCTCTAATGGACATTGCAAATAAAAAGCAAGAGGAAATAAAGGAAGTCATTCATGACACTATTGAAACATTGACACCAAGATTACAAGAAGAGGCATCACTCTTGAAGTTTGAAGGAGTTAAGTTGAATGAAGAGTCGGAATTGCTTGAGAATGAAGATCTTGAAAAGTGCACACTTCAGGTTCAGGAACTTGTGCTTGGAAAGCTGAATCAGACTGTTGCAAGCAAACTTATCAGTTCAGTTGAATATCTAAAGGAAAGCTATGTTGGAACATTGACAAGGTGCCTGCAGAATCTAGAAAAGGCTGATGCAGATTTTGCAAAAGATAATGGAAGTATTGCTTCAGGTGCTCTAAAGCTGGTAAGTTGCCCTACTATCTATTATTTCAGATAAAAATTTAATAAGTGACTGTTGTCTTGGTGTTTTGGTGCAACATTACAAATAAAAGTATATCTTTTTGGTGCTGCAAACTTGAAAATAGTACCAAAGAATAAAACCAATACAGCTGATGTTCAATTGCTCTAAAGTGGTTTAACTGAATGCTAAACAATTTAATATTTCCCTTTCCATAGCATACTGGGTTCAAGTCAAAACACTGTATCCACAGTTTGAAAAATTGTTCTGAAAAGACTGTTAAATCGATTCAAAACATACCAAATCCATTTTCAGATGCTTTAACTTCATTTTAGAAATGTTTTTATAATCTACAGTGCATGGGTTGTCTCTCAAATGAAGAATTTCCCGAAAATCAATTTCCCCTTGTTTTTGGCTAAAAATTTGTTGTGGTTTGCTCTGTTTAATTCGCTCTCCAAATATATACTATAATTGTAAAGACAACTTTTTGGCTTGGCCATTGCTTTATAATAAAAAGAAATTGATGAAATATAAAAATTTATCTCGAAATTGATACCAGGCATGGCAAGGAATGTTTTATTTCAAAACTGTATCGGAATGAACGCTTTTGACTGTTTTTAAGTTATTTGAGGAAAGCGATCTTTGTCTGACAACTGACTTTTGGGAGAAGTAAAGCATTCAGAACTATGAGAAGAATAGTATGGAAACTGTTTGGGATAACTAAAAAAAATTTTTGTTTCCCTCAAGAGTTTGAGTTATCAAGGTCAAAGTATAATTGAAAATGTTGAAAGTTTCCGTTGGACTCTGTTTTCAGCATCAAACATTTTATAACAACCAACAAATTTAGAGTGAGTTTATACCAGTTGTGCTCTCGAAATGAGGCAATCAGAAAAAAGTTGTGCAAAATTGGTATTATTTTTCCGATGCCGTGAAAGCAAAACGTTATAATATATAGGTGTCTAAATTTTTGAAAATCGGAATTATTTTTAGTATAGACTAGCCAGAGCCAAGCTATAAATTGGCATTTAAAAAAGTGGTGAGAATCATTTCCATGGCTCTGATAGAGATTTTGAATATAACTTTACTGGGTATGTACATCAATTTGCTCCACGTATTTTTGTTATTATCAACCATTACTGCGAACAGTGTCTGACAAAAAAACAGCTTTCCAGTACACTCAGTTATGGTTTAGGCCTTATTGTTTACGACTGCTCTCGACAGAATTGCTTAAATGGGAATTATTCTTTAAGAATCAAAGAGTTATTTAAGCTTACTTTATCGACTTACTATCGGATTAGTATTTTGATGCAGATTATGAATCACATGCTGTAGAATATCTTTATCAATTTCATAATCCTTAGCAAAACAAGTTTTGCAAAAGATTGAGTGTCATTTCATGCCCAACGTATAGCAGTGTACGATGGCTAGCCTTCGCATATATTCTAACGCATGAATTGTCAAGATCTTATCTTAGAATCTCTTGTTGAAAGTACTTACATATGAATGTTTCTTGCCTATGATTCATATGACAGTTATTTCGTCTTTTTACTTTTTGTGTCCTTGCTTTTGGCCAATCAAATACAGTGCCTCGAAGAAGGCTAGCCGTCAATGTGTGGTATGGAATCCTGTCTGTTTGTTTGGAAATAAATTGCGCTCCTTGTCTCTATATTATACATAGATGCTGCAGTACAGTAGTAGCGCAATTCAAAACAGATGGGCTTCCATACAACACATTGATGGCTAGCTGTCTTTGAGGCATGTAATTCTAAATGCTGTATTTGATTGACCAAAAGCAAGAACACAAAAAGTAAAGAGACGAAATAGCTGTCATATGAATTATAGGTGAGAAACCTTCATACGTAAGTACTTTCAACAAGAGATTCTAAGATAAGATCTTGACAATTCATGTGCTAGAATATATGCGAACGTTGGGTCTCCTGTGGNAAATAAATTGCGCTCCTTGTCTCTATATTATACATAGATGCTGCAGTACAGTAGTAGCGCAATTCAAAACAGATGGGCTTCCATACAACACATTGATGGCTAGCTGTCTTTGAGGCATGTAATTCTAAATGCTGTATTTGATTGACCAAAAGCAAGAACACAAAAAGTAAAGAGACGAAATAGCTGTCATATGAATTATAGGTGAGAAACCTTCATACGTAAGTACTTTCAACAAGAGATTCTAAGATAAGATCTTGACAATTCATGTGCTAGAATATATGCGAACGTTGGGTCTCCTGTGGAATTGATTCCCGTTTTGTTGCCTGCTTATGATACAAATTAACGCAAGCTTGGTTCACACTAGAGTAAAAATACACTATAAACGCATAAGAAATACGAGGGAGAAAGCCTCGAAATTATTCTTGTTTTAATGTTTTAAATTGAATTTGGACAAGGCTTTATCCCAATAGACGATTACACTAAAGATGGCGGCTGGCGGCAAGGAACTTTTTACCGCGATGCATAGCGTTTGAATTTTGAATTGTTAACGATTCTAGAGGGATTCAATCACAGAACAGAATGCATCTTGGTAAAAAGTTACTCGCGACCGTTTTTAGCGTAACAGTGTATTCTAATGCGTTTTTATTCTGCTGCAAACTGTGGAGCATATTTGGTAGGATCGATTTGTCAGGATCTGCCATTTTCATACATCCTCTACCGTATTAATTGTATGATTACTCTCTCAAGGTCTTGGATGCTGCATATCAAGTCGAGGTGACTGTAGAAGCGAGCTTCTCATTTACAAGACTGTTGTGGGAAAAACTCAAGCAAGCTATTCAAACGTTTCCTGGGAAGCCAGCCCCTCGTGTGGATGGAGAATGGAAGAAGAAAGTAGCTGGTGAGATGATCCAATCTATCAGCGAATCTCGATTAGCAAAGAACATTTGCTCTCAGTTCAAGACAAGATTGATGAGATCCCACGATTCTTTCCTGCATGCTATGAGAGTTCTAGAGCTGAGACATTCAGGAAGGCTGGAGAAACGTGAAGAACAGAGAGTTAGACTTCGAAAGGTCTATGCACCGAGAGTAGCAAGATGCGTATTAGACAGCACGTCACTCAGAGATCTTGTTTTGTATGGGATGCCAATGCTAGGGAGGGAGATTGGTCGTGGTCAGTATGGTGTTGTATATGCCTGCGATAAGTGGGGTGGGAAAGGCCCATGTGCTGTAAAGTCAGTTGTCCCACCTGATGATAAACACTGGAACGATTTGGCATTAGAGTTTTATTATACTAGGTAAGTTTTCTCAAACATAGTGTATTTAGTTACAGCTTTAAATCGCGTCCTAGATTACATCAAGATTGCCAATAATGTGAAATTATTTGTTTTTAACGTGGGAAAGTTCGTAAGTAGAAACGTTAACGCTGTTGGTGCGAGGAGAAAGATTTTGATGCAAAATGATGGCTTCATTTCAAGCTGACGGATGGCAAGTTCTGTCCCGATCTTCTTCAGAATGCTTTTTGTTTTGTGTTTTTTCACTCTGAAAGACGTGAGCATAAATATTGTCCACAGGGACTTCATAAAGAAAGTCCGTGTTCTTGGTAGTTTTTGCTCTCCGAATTATCCCTTTTTTAGAAGATTCTGAAACTTCAGATGCCCAAAATTACATACAGTAAGTTCATTTCTGTTTATCGTAGAGCAATTCCTCCACATGATCGCATCGTGCAAATAATTGGATCTGTAATTGACTATACTTATGCTGGTGGAACATCTCCTGCTGTTTTGTTGATAATGGAAAGGATGCAGCGTGACTTGTATGCAGGCATAAAATGCGGAATGAGCTTCAGAAGCAGACTGCAGGTGGCACTGGACGTCATTCAAGGAATTCGATACTTGCATAGCCAAGGATTGATTCACAGGGATATCAAGCTGAAAAATGTTTTAGTGAGTTTCTTTTGATTGCCATACGTTGTTTTCAAATAAAACCTGGCAGACTCTCGAGGTTGTTTGCACCCAACTAATATCACGTTGCCTTCGTGCAGCTTGTACCTTGCATAAACAAAGAAATGTAATGGTAGTGTAGAACAGCATGGGATGGGCGCCCAAGTCAGTGCAAAAGGGGTTGAATTTGAAGTCTTATTTGTTTGGCAATTATTTTGTAGTTTGTGGTTTTGAATGGTGTTGTGTGGGAAATTCTAGCCTACATACAAATATTCTACATAATATACATGGCTTTATGTATCCATAAAGAAGTCGCCACCACATTTGTCGAAACTTGTACCCCTTCGATTCGAAACCTTTTGAAAATTCAAGAGAAAAATGATTTTATTTTTTATTTAGTTACTTTTCTAACCTGATCTCAGGCTACGAAATATGTTGCCATCAAGAAATGTTTCAATGGTATCAGGCTCCGTTTATCAAGTTCGCAAGTTATCAATTTACCGAAATTAGATTGTTATAAAAACAGCTCGCATAAGGTTCTGGGCTAGATACCACAAGCCATACCACAAGACAATGTTGTTATCAGTCGCATCCATAATAGTTGCACTATCGGTCTCAGTTCCACAAAACGACTTTGACACATGGTTCTAGCCGCAAAATTGTTTTGGTAAGAACAAATATTTGATGAAAAATCAATCTGTGACAAAATAATGTGCATTGTCTTTTTTATTCTAGCTTGACTCAAAGAACAGGGCAAAGTTAACAGATCTTGGATTCTGCAAACCTGGTGCTATGATATCAGGGTCAATTGTTGGCACACCAATTCATATGGCTCCAGAATTATTCTCAGGAAAGTATGACAACAGTGTTGACGTTTATGCATTTGGCATTCTGTTTTGGTACATCTGTGCGGGACATGTGAGACTACCGTTAGCTTATGAGCAATGTGCAAGCAAGGATCAACTTTGGAATTCGGTGAGGAAAGGAGTGAGACCAGAGAGGCTAGCACATTTTGAAGATGATTGTTGGGAGCTTATGGAGCAGTGTTGGTCCGGGGATTATAGTGCCAGACCGCTGCTTGGAGATGTTTACCCGGGATTAAAAAAGATAAAAGAAAGAGTAGAGCTGAGAGATGCCCAGAAAAGAGCGAACAATCCAAAATATGGACCATCGAGATCACGTTCTGCTGCGAATATGCAGCGCTCGAGCAGTTCACGGACATCAACGCCAGTCGATGTTACAAAAAATAGGTAGTTTTGTCGTTAGTCTTCTCTTTGCCAGAAGCTGAGATGTATTTAATATGTCACTTTTTGCAGCATTCTGTCCAAGGACATTTATAAGCTAAATTAAAATCGAAAGTTTTAGATGATCGGTAATATAGTCAAAATTTCAATGATTTTTCAAAAAGTTTAACATTTTTTGGGTCATCTAGTAGAGATGTTAGAAATATCTTTGGCATGTCGAGGACAGTCAAACCCACAACCTTGAACAAAATTCTCCACTACGAAAAGTCCAATGTGGGCCTTCGCCACCCTTCGTTTGCTGCTGAAATGACTTGGGCAAGGTGCTGCAAATGAGTATACAACTGTAAATAGTGCTCTCTGTTGCGATAATTTAAAAGTATTATCAGTTTCTCTAATTTTGCTAACTTGTTTGTAGTATTGCCTTTGCTACTTTCTTAGTAAGCACTTCCTGTTTAATATACCGGGTGAGTCATAAAGAACTTGATATGTTTGGCAGGTTATATTTTAGCGAGAATAGTTTTAATGTCCTAAAAGCAAGTCCAAGTTAGTTTCACAAAATTGAGTTTTTTTAAAATCGGCCATTGACAATTTTGTCAAAAAGGTAACCTCAATGCACTTTGTACTTCTGAACAGTAACAAATGAATGGGTAGTTTCCTATGGATCGAAAGTAAATAAAATTTAGTTTTTTCTACCAAATATTTTCTGGTATCTAAGTGAGCCCGCGAACGATCTTTTAGGGTATATTTCAGCGACATAAAATTGTCCAACGCTTCAAGTTTATTGACGCACCTGGTATAATTTTTCATCTTCTACTCTCCTTTCTCAGGTCCTTTCCAGTATGGAAGTAGTGGAAACAGGTATGAAGATATTTTGCACGTTTAGTTCGACTGAACTACTTTTTGCAAATTGATAAATAGTACCTTGAAATGAAATATGCGATGCTAAACTCAAAGTAGGCTAGCCATGCTTTGAATGAAGCTGATCAAGATTCTTTCTGATAGATTTCAGTTGCGTGGCAGGAAGCTCACCAGACAGTTGCATTTCAAATCGGAAACAAATTTGCTAGTAAACGTTTTATATTAATTTGCACTTGCTTTAACGATGACCTTCTCTTGGTAATAAAGAGTTAATCACGTGGAGAGCAAATTAATTTTCATTGTTTGATTCACTGTAAAGATTTTCTTTGTAGAAAGGTTTCCTGCTGTTGCTCTTTCTAACCGTGCATATGTCAGCTATATAGTCACGTGACGTCACTATAAGTTGAGAAAAATTTGTACTGCAAAATTGCTGGGTAATGATGACAAACGATCCTAATGCTATTAGGTACTTTCTATTTTGTTGCTGCGACTAGAGATGAATAGTTTGTGAATTTGCAAAACATCTCTAAAAATTCGATATTTTCCCAGGTTTAGCAACCCCATAAATCGTTGTTTTGTCAGCAGAGCTTGTTTTAGGGTTTTTCGAAAAGTTCAAGAACTTATTTTCCTTGTTGCAAACAAAATGTTTGCAAACGTTTTGATCGGTTAGTCAAACGGGAAGAGACTTTGTTTGATAGTCAAACTAATTTAATTTGCCTTGGCTCAAGAAGAGCCATAGTTCAAGGCACTTTTCCAATCTTTACATCATATCGCAGAATACTTTCGCAAAGAATCATTCTTTGAACTAAATCTAGGTTTCTTTTTAGAATTTAAGTATATATTATTTGATAAATTATTATATTATGATAATCTGGTACGTTTAGACAATTAAACAAACTAATAATTTTTAAGTTGGAATTTTGTAATTACACTATCATTATTACAATCACCCATGACAAACAAACAGTTTTTCTACTTTAAATAAACTCAAGTTGTAGTGCACTTTTGTTATATACAGGAAATAGTATCATACTAAATTGTTTCTCTTTGTGCAAGTTCTTCTTTCATCATTAAAGTCTGGGACTTGTTCGGTTTCTCGATATCTACCGTATGTCCCGAGTATTGAATGCAGAGACGTAGGAACCGGGGGCACTGGGGGCACGTGCCCCCCCAAGATTTTGCAATAAACGAGAAATTGCCCTTTTTATTTGAAAAGAATGCCCTATTAGCTTAATGAAAAAAGTGCCCTTGAAGTGTCGTGCCCCTCAAAGTTTAAGATGCTTCCTACGACCCTGATTGAATGTTCAGACTTGTCTTCGTGATGATATTGATATATTTTACATATCCTGTTTAACAAGTTGGCCTATCGCAAAATCGCATTGTTTTGTATGGTTATTTTCTAGTTCGTTACACTCAAACGAAAATAACTTTATTTACTGATCAACACTATATTCTAATTACGTTACAAAAACTAACAGTCTAACACAAGATATAAACTCAAGGTAGTAGGATCGGTCTAGTGAAAACATGGCGAACGCAGTGTGGAGTACCATTCTAAAGTCTCGTCATACGTCTACTTTCAAGATGTGGGTTGATATGGGTGGGAGGGGGCGGGGTCCGACAGACAAAATCACTATCGAACTGTGATATTCCTAGCTTCGTGTCAACCTTATGTACTGCATATTCCCTTGGGTCATTCCTAAGCAGTACTGCATTAAGCCAAGCTCTAGGGGGAACCTTTCCACTCTTTACGTCTCCTGGGATCAGTAAATTCATTTATATTTTTGCCAGTTTGAGGAGGCTGTTTTGACGCTGACTACCTCAGCCTCGGTTTCCGCTTCGTTTATTAGATTGAGTGACGGCACACCACTCCAACTGGGACTGATAATTAGACTTATTACAATTGTCGTACTTTCGCTCCTTGATGAATTGATATTTCCTACTACAAGCGAGCTGCCGTCGTCCAAGGCAATCAACGTAGCGGAAACTGGGACTGGGGTTATCAGTCTTAATCGGACAATCTGAAAAAATCTGACCAAAATCGTAGGAAAACGTGCCCGACCAATCACATCCCAGTATGTCAAACTGACCAATAGGACGCCAATAATTCAGCCTCGATCTCAGGATCATCTCAAATTAGCCCCACGCCTACCTCACGCCATCAAATGCCGAAGGAAGCTGCAATATTGCTGTGGTGAAATCCGAAGAACATTTTGGCTTTAAACTGCAGGTTTTCGGTTGTCAAAGCGAAGGAATCTTCAAGAATACATAGAAGAAGTATTCATGTTGGCACTGGTAGGTTTTGTTTTCTACTTCCTCAATGAAACACGAATTTGAAACGTTTTAGCATCGACGGATTTGGATTGCTGTTGAAATGGCCTAAGTCCTTGATCCTCGACTTGAGAGAGAGTTTGATCAATTTCAATCCGATTTTTCGATGAATTCGATTTTGAGTCGTAGTTGTAGCGATTTTCAGTTCATCAAGGAGCGAAACTACAACCATTGTAATAGATTTAGGCTGTTATCATCAAAAACAAGATTTCTATGACAAGCGAGAAAATCCTGAGGAATTTGGAGTCCTATTATCCCGACTGTTGTATCCTAAACTATTTATATGATTTAAAGTAGTTCTATTTGCCATTGAGTTTTTCGCTCATTACACCAAATGTTGCTCTTTTTGGTTCCAGCTTTCGCCCCACCTCTGAGGCTTCTTCAAGGGCGCTTTAACAGTCGTTGAAGAGGCCTGAAAGGGAAGGCGAAAGCTCTGGCCATGAAGAACAATGTTTACTGTAACGAATGGCAGGCCCGTATGAAGTGGGGCAGGCAGGGGGGCTAGTGCCCCCACTAATTTTGAAAACAATGGTGCTACTTCACAAGTATAAATTAGGTGTATTGTTCTCTATTTTTTTAAGAACAAAAGCCCCCCAATCTGCAGTTCCTACGGCCCTGACGAATAGACACATTGATGGCAAGTAGAACTCCGTAGAACTACTTCAAATAGTATGAATAATTTTTCGCCTAGTGGAACTTGGGCGTCAGGTTGGTAGTTGCGATTCGCTGCCTCTCTAAGTTATTATTGTACCATTTCATATGTTTGAAAATACGACAAAGAAATGGAATGTCCTTACACATCTGAATAGCAAATAATCTCCATTGACTAATGTACTCAACTCTTTTGCAATCATCGTCCCATGGCTGAAGACTCTCCAAGCTAACTCCAAGAACCTCACGATTCAGTTTATTAACTTGCCACCGGACAGATGCATATTTGAAATGAATATGAGTCCACTGGCCTATAAATAGTTTCGTGAAAAACTCTTCATCTGGACAAATAAAGTTATTGCTGCTATGGCGACGGCCGTTGGCATGACAATAATGGTACAGTGAAGTGCTTGGTTTTAAAAGCATAATTGTACTTCGAATACCACGTGACATCTGCATTGATTTAATTACATGCTCACGTGATAAATGTATCCCATGATACCTTTCCTGACTTGCAGCGTCAACGAGCGAAGATGTACCAGCTGGGGTCTCTAGCTCAAATAATTCATCTATGTTTTGCAAGAAATATGAGCTGTTTTCCACAAACAGTATTTTTTCATATTCAATAAATCTGAAGAGGTTCCCTTTTGTCATTTTGCGTGAAAATATTTGCTGTTCATCTTCCGATAAAAGTCTTGATTTGGTGAATGGTTGGCGAATCGTTTCAATGATATCAACAACAACAACCCGATCGAAAATTTTCTTCAGCGAAGCTCGACTGCGATTTCCAACCCCAGCTGTTACCATGACAACAACATCATACTGCGTTCCAGTTTTCTTAAAAGACCAACCAAGCAAAAGAGCGCCTGGAAGGCTCTCATCTGTTAAGACCATTGTGAAGTACGCGTATTTTGGCCTGTACAAAACAGGCGTGCTAATACTCAGTGTTGATCGGATATCTTTTGCGGAAAGGAGTCTTGGTCGCCTAGATTGATAGGTCGATTGTCGAGTTGCTATGGAACTTTGACACCTTCCCTTTCTTCTTGTGACTACATCCATATTGAAAGATTCTTCTTCTTGTTAACGGTGTAAACTCGTCGCTTTTCATTTGCTCATTTGTCAGCCTACAAAAGATTGTCGAACAACTATAAAATAGCTGATGCCCTAACAGTTCTCACACCTATGTTTTGATTGCTATCATGGCTAATAATGAGATCTTAAACCTGTTTGGGTAATCTAAATACAACCTTATAAGCGGGGATGGCTCAATGGTAGCACGCGTGACTACCAACCTGAGGGTTGGTGGTTCGAGTCCCCGCCCTGCCGAACCTGCGACGTAGAGTGAGGAGAGTCGCCAACAACTCTATGTAATTCCAGGCTAAAGGAATCGCGAGGTGTGGTCACATCGAGAGGAAGGACCCCCAGGGGGGGTACTCATATATATTTAGGATAGGGGTGCTCAGGCTGGGGTACATACCATCAACCCAAAAAATAATTCCTAGCATAAAAATTGACCCAAAAAAATAATGTTTCTTACCCTACACACTCAAAAAAGTAACAAATCGTTTGTAAATCATGCTTTTCTATATTTTTTAAACTGTTCTCATATTTGAGACCCAAAAAAATAATCCAGAATTTCATTAACCCAAAAAAATAACTGTACAATTGACTGACCCAAAAAATAACTTTTGCCCAAATTTTAGACCCAAAAAAGTAACCTGAGCATCCCTATCCTAAATATATATGAGTACCCCCCCTGGGGAAGGACCAGGACACTGCTTCGATAAGCTTAGCTTCTCAGTGTCCTAAAACTACCTTCGGATGCTAAGTAGCAATATAAAAGAAAAACAAATATACAACCTATTGTATTTNTCCCGCAACTCAGCATGGTTCCCCAGGGCCTACATCGGGGTGACTCCCTAAGGGGGTGGGGGTGCCCTCCCCCTTAAATAAGGGTAGGTGGATGGCTGAGTTGAAATTAGATGAGGATAAGGAATTTTTGCTTGACGGCATCATCAATGGGTTTGAGCTTATCCCAGCCAATTCAACTTTATCTCCTGCAGAGATGGACAATTATAGTTCATCAACAAAGCCGGAAGCAAGAGATAAGGTAGAACAAACTCTCCGGGAAGAAATAGCTGAGGGTAATTACATTATTACCCCCAATCGGCCTACTATTGTCAGTGCTATTAGTGCTGTTCCGAAGGCAGGCAGTCATGAATTACGGCTTATCCATGACTGTAGCATGCCTGCAGGTAAGGGGGTTAATTCTTATGTCCCCTCCCTGGATAAGTTCCACTTTCAGACGATTGATGATGCTGTCAAGCTTGTCGACAAAGATTATTATCTTGCTAAGATTGACTTACGCCACGCTTATAGGTCAGTGCCCATCCACCCTCGTAATTACCCTGCTACTGGCCTAAAGTGGACGTTTTCAGGGGACAACAGTCCAACCTACATGTACGACACACGTCTTTGTTTTGGGGGTAGAAGAGCTCCTGGCATATTCCATCGCTTGACACAAAGTGTCAAACGCATGATGCACCGCAGAGGTTTCCAGGGAATCATTGTTTACTTGGATGATTTCCTAATCGTTTCTCCATCCCGGGCAGAGTGTGAACTCGCATTCACTACTCTTCGTGAGCTGCTGCTAGACCTAGGGTTTCAAATTAGTCCTTCCAAGGTGGTTCCCCCCTGCCAGCAGCTCACCTTTCTGGGTATTATGTTTGACACCTGTGCCATGGAGCTCTCCTTACCTCGAAACAAATTGGATGAAACTAGCTTGCTTATTAATAGTTTTCTTACACGGAAACGCGCCTCCAAACGCCAGCTCCAGCAACTCGCTGGCAAGCTCAATTGGGCTTGTCGGGTGGTTCATGGGGGGCGCACTTTTTTACGTCGTATTTTAGACAGCTTGAATTCGCTTCGTTCCGCTTCTGCCAAATTTCGCTTCACTCCGGAGTTCCGTAAGGATTTATTCTGGTGGCAGAGCTTCTTAGCTGTTTTCAACGGCAAACGCATACTTCACAGCAAAGTTCCAATAGCTGATGTCGAAACAGATGCTTCTCAGGATGCTGTAGGCTCCTATTTTCGGGGAGATTGGGCTTATTCTTTTCTGCCTGCAGATGCCCCCCTTGTAGCTCCCCTCCATATTAATGTTAAAGAGGCATTTGCAATCTATCTAGCTGTTAGGAGGTGGGGTCCCCAATGGGCTAACCATCATGTGATTATCCACTGTGATAATCAAGCCGCAGTAGCCATGATTAATAAGGGCACTACTGCCAACCCCATAATCATGTCATGGCTTCGGCATCTGTTTTGGCTATCAGCTATTCATAACTTTCGTCTTACCGCTGTTTATGTTCCAGGCATAGACAATATCCGTGCACACCGTATTTCTCGTATGCATAACGGCGTTGCACTACTGCAGTTGTATTTAGAGTTTTCTAGATATACACCTTCCCATGTTGTCTCCAGTGAGCTCCTTGTCAACCACATGTCTCCGAATAGTGCTATGTTTCTTTGTTCTAGGTTCTGCACAGGTTTACAGGGAGCTCACTGAGGAGATTGCATTCTTTCGCAACCAGACATTTGCCCCAAGCACCAAACGAACCTATAGCACACATCGAGATACCTATCTCCGGTTTTGCCAATTTATGAACATCCCTTCAGTGCCTGCCTCTACACATGGGATTTGTTTATATGCAGCATATTTGGCTCGTACACTCAAATTTTCTAGCATCAAGCAGTACCTTGGCATTATTGGCCTAATGCACAAAGAATTTGGCCTAAACAACCCCCTCATTGGTAATTGGCAACTCTCTTCACTTCTCACAGGAGTCAAAAGGGCTCATGGCAATGCCCCCAATCAGAAGCTCCCCATTAATTTTGATATTTTGCGGGGTATTCATTCGCAGCTCAATCTCACCTACAGTGTTGATGCTGCCTTCTGGGCAATATGTCTGGTTGCCTTTTTTGGTATGTTCCGCAAATCGCATTTACTCATTAGTAAAGTTGGAAGCTTTGATCCTGGTAAGCAGCTCACAAAAGCTGATTTCTCCTTCTTTCCTGGGGGCGCCTTAGTTCGGGTGCGCTGGAGCAAAACTATCCAGTTTAGGGAAAGGGTGGTGCAGATACCCCTGATGGCAGCCCCGGGCTCCCCCTTCTGTCCAGTTTCTGCCATCACTCGAGCCCTCTCCTTCACCCCCCTCNACGTAAAATCAGTTACAGTTATGTTTTGTTCCGTTTCGATCGTTGCGAAAACATTATGTCTGTTATAGTTGCATTTTCGTTAAATTATTACAGTTAGGAAAACGTAATTTTTCATTTATTGGCAACAACATTTATTTGGCGAAAAATCGGTCCCTCGCGAAAAAATAATCGGTCCTTTGAACGCACACCCCCTAAAAAAGATTTCCATTTGCGCCCCTGATCGCGAGGTGTGGTCACATCGAGAGGAAGGACCCCGAAGGACCAGGACACTGCTTCGATAAGCTTAGCTTCTCAGTGTCCTAAAACTACCTTTGGATGCTAAGTAGCAATATAAAAGAAAAACAAATATACAACCTATTGTATTTGATGTTCTCAATGGATGAAAAAATAGGAATACAAGTGGGCATGTGGCCTTCTTTCGTTTTAGTCTTTGATCACTATATCTACACTCATTTGCTTAAAACAGGATCTCCCAGGTGTCTGATAATGAAGTTTTGTCGATCAATAAGTCTCTTAAGTTCGAATTTAATACATTTTTACAGGCTGTAAAGTATTTAAAATCTAAGTGTTTCAATTAGAGACCAGCCAACCATATCTATTCTTCAAACTTATCATTAGTGTGCAGTGGCTCCAATTTTGATGTCTCTACCCATCTCTACCCATCTCTACCCATCTACAATGAGAAAATGCAGTGTCATATCATCATTTAAAGACATCTTGCTATTTCTCATTTATCTACATATTCAGACTTTATTTTATTTGTAACCATTGCTGCTCACATACAGGGTGGGCCAAAAAAGTAACCCCAGTTTGAAAAATTTCAGATAAAATTTCTGAATGCAAGATTTTGATCAATTGTACATGCAGAGAATGAGGTTTTGAAAAAGAAAAAAGATGGACACCAAAACAAACTGACCAGTCATCAGAAGCAAAAGTTGACCCAAGAAAGTATCTTTTATCTTTATAACCTTTCAATGTATTGTTTCCACCTTGACTCACATCTTGTTGAAAAATCATCATGATTTTACTTTACCAAATGCGCAGCTACAGAATGAGAGGCGTTGCAAAATGTAATGGTACTATCAGCATGTGTTTTGATTTCCTACTGAAATGTTACTGTCGACTCTTTCAACATTTTGAAGATCAATTCAAAAATCCTTTTTGTTGCCACGCGAGATTAGGAAAAAAGTTATTTACACAAAAATGAGGCGATAAATCCAAAAATACAGTGGTTTTGGTGACCATCCTCATTCTGAACCTCATTTAATTGTAAATAAAACTGAAAATTTACTGCCTGGTCAATAGGTGTCTTGTATGCTGTACTTGATATTTGGTAAAAATTTCATCAAAATCCTGCATTCAGACATTGTTAGAAATTAGTCAGTCTTAGAAGTTACTTCTCTTGGCCCACCCGCTAAATAATGAAATTCAAAACTATAAAATGTACCAATAACAATCATATTCTAAAAACTAAATCAAGGTTATTTTGTTATGAATTTTACATTTTATAGTTTTGAATTTCACGATATATGTGACAGCAATTGTGACTGTACAATGAACTAAATATTTATATGAAATCCAACAAATAGTTTTATATTATTATTATTTTGCTCTTAAATTTATTTCCAAATTTATTGTACATTTTAACAGGGTTATGAAGAGGGGTCCTTGATCCCAATTTCCCAGTCATATTTTGAGGCAAATCTCTTTTTTCTAAATATACAGGCAATGATCAAATCCCATAGTGTATTGTTCTTGCTATTTGTATTCCCAGTCCCACCTCACCAAATCCCAGTTCCAGCACAAAAATCCATCCCAAAAGTGTCATTTTAGGCAAATGTCGTCAGCACCCTCTTGATATTTATGAGATGTTATGTTTGAAACATCCAGCTTGAAATTGGAAAGTTAGTAGATGGCAAACGTTTAAAATCATTTGTTTTAATCATTTGTGTGACTGACTGAACATGTCTTTATGAATAACAAAACAGATATTCAAACGAAGATCAGGGCAGGGTCTTTGATTCAAACATTTGGAAAAGTTTGGCGGGAAACTTTCGAGCTGAGCAAGAAAAAACAAAAGAAATCAATCGCAGTTAACAATAGCTTTGCGCGGGCAAGTCGATTCCCTGGTTGATTGCTGTCCTGTCCTGTGTTGTAAGATTTGCTGGATGAGATGCTACGCTATTATTGCTGCAAGAGCAGAACATCTCAAATAAACAGGTGAGCTTTCGAATATAAACATTGCATCCAATTCTGTTGTGCTTTTTTATTGGATTTTATTTGGTGAGCATTTTCCGTAACATCGATTGTGTAGCCTGATAATATTGAAGGCGAGAGAGGCCTAAATAAAATCAACCTCGAAACTTTGTCAACACATTACACATTCATCTCGTGCAAGTCCGATGATGTCCGAAAAGATCGCTGCAGTATTGAGATTGATGCTGTTCTAAACAAAGAAGAAAATACAGAAATAAATGAAACATACTTTGTAGCTTTTACAGTCGATTTCTTTAGTATCGATGCTTGCCTTTTTTCTTGATTTTAATCTTCGTGCTCTTTTCTTTTCTCTCTTGCTTGGTCCCGTCCAGTTTGACACCCTGTGCTCTCTTCGCCTTATTTTGTGTTCGTTGCTATGACAATTAAACCGCACAGGCAACAATGAGCATGTGTGAGCATGTGGCAAGTCAAACAATGGCAATAATGTATGGAAAATTAACATGTTGAAATATGAAATATTACACTTCATTGCACTGTTAGTTTCATATTTTGAGAATTTTCACGCGTACGTGTGCAAACTTTCTATCCATAACTCATTGGAGGTTTGGAGGTGGACTTTTAATCAACGCACATCCTTTTTCATGAAGACATGAAGAACCTAACTAATATGACCATGTATGACAAGAAGGAAATTATTGAAGCCTGTTCCCAACTTGGCTCTGATTTCTGTAGTGGGATTTCTTGACAAATAACACGTACGTAATTGATGAAAATAATTTTAAGAAAGTGTAGGAAAGGAAAATAATTTTTTGCAAATAAACTGTAATATGGGCTTCCTGTGGAAAGAGCTGCAGATGGATCTGTAAAAATCCCCCAACATCAAATGTAACACAACAATGACAATCTCGTATTCAGTATCCAGTATCCGTAGCATCCCTCGCCTTTGACTGAGACGCGTTCGAGTACAAAGCGATCAGCGACAAAAAAGTGATTTCTATTGTCGGTAAGTCGAGCTGTAAACACATGCACCACCGATACCTCGAAACCTGGGTGGCTATTGTTAAAAGAAGAACTGCCTTTTAATAGTATCGATATGCAAAAGGCAATCCAACTCTCGCAACTTTTGAATCCCAATGATGTGAATTAAAGTCTGTCTCAAATTAGATGTCATGTGAGATATGCGATAACGCAAAATTACTCATGCAGCACACTGCAATTGTTGTTATTCGCGGGCATTTTCACGTGACATTTAATTTGAGACAGACTATTGATAAATATAATCCAACAGCAATACTGTCGAAATTTACGGTATTCTTCTCTCAACATAATTCTTTTTGCTTTGCAACTTACGTGAGTGAGCCTCCCAGGTTTCAGTGCCCAACCTATGCATCTGATCAAGGGCAGATTTTGTACAACAGCATCAAGCTGCTTTTGAATCACACGCCATTTTAAAGCGATTAGCGCTCGAAGACAAAAAGAACTCTACCAAGCAACAAATCAAAACGAATGAAGCCGCAAAAGATGCTCCGAAACGGAACCAGCATGGCTAACTGTCGCGTTGTGCACACAAAGAAGCATTGTTACGAGAAATCATGGATAAATATCGAAAAAGGCAAGATAGATCGAAACCTCTACCTCACGGCTTGATTTATCTAATACCCCATTCTCACTCGCAAGTTAAACTAGCTTAAACTAAACCAGGTTATCGAATGGGGTCTTCTAATTGGTCAATCCAACAAATCGTGTGCATTTGATTGGTTGAAATTGAACCTGGTTTAGATAAAGCTGGTTTAACTGTGTCAGTGTGAATGCGGTATAATTCAGAAGCCGAGTAATAAGTGTTTTATTTACACCTTAAATATACGAGAATTGCAATGCCTTCTACTCGGTTTCTGGATCAAATAAATGAAATCCTCGATACTGTTTAGATATATCCTTCTTCTTTCGATCTTAAAATCCTTATTTCATTTAAAAACCTCTCTTCGATTGACGATTGCACAACGCAACAGTTAGCCATACTAGTTTCACGGTGTCTTTTGCGGCTTCACTTCTCTTGAGAATTCTCTTTGTCTTCGAGCGCTAATCGCTTTGAGATGTCGTGCTGTTCAAAAGCAGCTGATGCTATTGTTACAAAATCTGCCCTTGTTATGCAGCTTTGTTTATTGACATTTGCAAGGGCTTTGTCCAGCCAAAATAATACCCTGCTTTAAAGGGGCCTTTGCAACCGGCATGCTCTATAAATAGATCCTTTTGTGGTTTCTTTGTTGTCACCATTTTAATAGACTTGGAGCAAGTCTACCATTTTAATGGTCCACCGAAGTGACTGACAACAAAGAGTTGGCATGTACAAGGCATGCTGGTTGCAAAGACCGCCTTTAAACGATCGAGTAAAACAAACTGATTTTGCAGGTGGAAAAAAGGAATGGAAACAAAGATTTTCCAAAGATCACCTTGGAAAGGACTANCAGAAGTTATAATGTTTTATTGAGCGCTGATGGACCACAGAATAGACTTGGAGCAAGTCTACCATTTTAATGGTCCACCGAAGTGACTGACAACAAAGAGTTGGCATGTACAAGGCATGCTGGTTGCAAAGACCGCCTTTAAACGATCGAGTAAAACAAACTGATTTTGCAGGTGGAAAAAAGGAATGGAAACAAAGATTTTCCAAAGATCACCTTGGAAAGGACTATTGCAATAGATTCCAATATATTCCAATATATTGGTCAAATATGTATCCTGCTTTTACTCCAAATTTAATTTAGCCATAATTTTGGAACTTTAGGACTGATTTGAATTGGGGTATTTTCAAATACCCAACTCCTTACGAAAGAATAACCAAGAAACAGTAATTCTATGCAAGATAACAATTTTATTTCATAATATTTTGCGATAAATTCTCTTTATTTTATTGCTAATAACTACAAGATTACAACAAAATTTTAGAAATCTTGAAAGAGACTAATGGGTTTCTAGCTACATTGCTGATAGAACAGAGTTAAAACAATTCAGTGTTACTGTAATAATGATTCTTTTCCGAACCTCGTCATTTGCAAAATAAGTATACGAGAAAGGGGGCTACGGGCCTGCAACCTTCCTAATGCAGGTAAAATTTGAAAAAATATGCCATATTCCGACAAATGATTGGTGTATATTCGGGCGAATTGTTCGTAATTAGTGGCCTTGGATTCGAGCAGCCAAGCTCGATTTTCCTTCGCATATGGCAAAATACTTGCAGGAGGGAACGATATGTTCGGCACAAATAAAGTAATTCAAAAGGTTTCTTCTTCAATTTTCATGAAAGCAGACGAAAAAATTCATTCTTTGACTGCTGAAAAATCTTTTTTCAAAAGCATACCAGGTGAGTAAAAAAATTCACCAGCTACTTAAACCAAACGTTATCAACAAAAAGTTTCTAGTGGCATTTAGTTCGAAAGCCCAGCTACCTTTTGAGATGTTGCTTGGTCAATACAAAGCGTAAGACAATAGCTTCTGATTTCAAGAAGATAAGTGAGATCTAGCTCTTGAAGTTTTTTTTGGGTCACCTTGTATAACAATGCTTTGGTTGCCTTAATATTTCAAAAAAGTTACCTCTTTCTCTTATGCTGTATTCTCTCCTATGTCTCAACGGAGGATAACATTCTGTCTGCAGCACAGTGATCCAGAATGTCAAAATTAGGGAATAAATGTCGAAAATGAAATTTCGAAAATCAAATTTATTTTCTACCTACACCCTGCAGATCAATGTACTGAAAAAATTTCCAAATTGGTCTTCAGGCAACGGAGATATTGATTTTTGAAGTTAGGCCTAATTTTGTTGTTTGTTTACATTACCATTTCCGGGATAATGCCACTTAGATGGCATTTTTCAAGTTCTCGTTTCTCCCCTCAGAAGAGTCAGAAATTGCTCACGTTTATCTCGTTTTAAACCTCTGACAATGTAATTTGAAGTAATTTCAATTCAGTTTGAAAATTTGTCGCTTTTGATGCTTTTTCAGGGAATTCCATAATGGCGGCAGCCTTAGTATTGTATTGGTGCTAAAATTTAACTTTAAAATGCAACACTAAATACAAAAAAATTGCATAATATTGCATCTACCAAAACAATCTTAATTAAAATCCACTTTTTCGAGCAAGTTCCTACCAAAGGGTTCGTACAAAATCGTACCCAAACATTTTTTACGACCATTCGTATTTTTCCAGTGCAACTGTAATTTTTTGCATTTTTACATGACTTTTGACAAAAAAAATGTTTTGCGTGAAATTAATCGCATCCCCACAGTTACATGTGATTCGTACGATCAAACTTCGTGATTCACGTTGTTTCTAGCCTAATTACATCCCTAAAGACCACTTTTTACTGAAAAATAGCTTGTTTTTATTTTGGCCTTTCAAATAAATCAAACAATGCTAAATAACCAATTTTTATCAAATTTGATGCTTTGCAATATGGTGCAAATGTTAATTTCCATGAGTCCTCATTATGTAGACTATGTCTAGTCACTGTAAAGCCCCTTACTAGACTTATATAAATTTTTCTGACACAAAATATGCAAAAAAGTGGGAAAACGGCAGTCCAAATTGAAAAATACGAATGGTCGTAAAAAATTTTGGGTACGAGTTGGCATGAGCCCTTTTTTGGTAAAAACTTGCGCGAAAAGTGGCTTTTAATTTTAAGATTGTTTTGGTAGATGCAATATTGTGCAATTTTTTTGTATTTAGTGTTGCATTTTAAAGTTAAATTTTAGCACCAATACAATACTAAGGCTGGCGCCATTATGGAATTCCCTGAAAAAGCATCAAAAGCGAAAAATGTTCAAACTGAATCGAAATTACTTCAAAGTACATTGTTAGAGGTTTAAAATGAGATAAACGTGAACAATTTCTGACTCTTCTGAGCGGAGAAACAAGAACTTGAAAAATGCCATCTAAGTGGCACAATTCCGGAAATGGTAATGTAAACAAACAACAAAATTAGGCCTAACTTCAAAAATCAATATCTCCGTTGCCTGAAGACCAATTTGGAAATTGTTTTCAATATATTGATCTGCAGGGTGTATTTAATTAAGGTGGTATGAAATAAATTTGGTTTTCGAAAATTGAAAATTTCGAAAATTTCGAAGGTTGCATTTTATGACGAAGTTTCTTATATGTTGCTGTAACTAGCTAATATTTAAATTGCACATATTAACTAAGAATTCTACAGATAGCATTTCAATAAGCAATTGTTATTGTAAGTTCTACCTAAAGGAATTTTGCATTATATGCATATTTTTTAGAATTTTGTAAAAATATTGTACTTCTAGTTTCATGGTAATTGCTTCTTTTTCAGTGTGAAGCAATAGCTGTGACAATGCATCATCTGGAAATTTAATTTCTCATCGTCCTTTGGCAGCATGATGATTGTGTTCAAGGTGTCGACTACATCATTGAGATTCAATTGGATATGTGAGTTTATCTTTCTGTCTATTCTTGTAACTGACAAACTTGTCCAAAAAAAGTATATATCTATTGCCAGCTGCTGGAGAAATGTACATGTTGTTTTATATTTTAGACATTTTTCGTCATGTGCATCTTTGTCATTTCCTAAGGATTAAACAAAATTTGATTCCTTCTTTGCTTGCAGAGTTGTCGTTAATTTTCTGTGGCACGAAATGTGTGCCAGGCGAAGGATTGTTTATGAGCCTTTGATGAGAATAGCTTGGGTTTCTGATCGATTCCATTAAGGTTTATTCAATGTGGTATGGAAAAGTAATATCTCATTTCTCTTTCAACACAACATTGTCATATGCCAATAAGTTAAGGTTGGATTTCTGCAATTTGTCAAATTTTCCCCAATTTGCTATCGCCTGCTTGCAGTTTTTATTTCTCTTTTGATAATGATACATTTCTTCATTATTTAACTCTAGTTTACATCAATATTTGACACTGCGCTGTCCATGGTAGCAAATCAACAATTAATAAGTGAAGATATATCCCCAGAGCGAATATTGCTGTAAGAACGTCCCTTCTTAAATCTGTTTCCTTTGAAATATTCATCTCATGTGCTCTACATTTTTAATTTCCTCTGCGTTGGTTGTGAGGTTACGAAGTGGCTGCTTGGTGACAATTTTCTGTTTCTATATGCATCACATCTCTCTCTCTCTCTCTTCAATCGTAAGGTGATTTAAGCAAAGCACAGGTGTCAAAGCAGTTTTGTATTTTGTGTAGATCGTCAGTGTCCAGAACAGGCTTTATACTGAGTGATATTGGTTCCTCTCGATCGATAAACATTTGATTTCGTATTGTTATCTTGTGTCTTGTGCTTCCAGTGATCACTATGCAGTGATTTATCTTTTTAGAGTTTATTTGGTAATTTAGTTATCCTGTTTTATCAGTTGAAAATAAGCGATAGATGGGTTATAGTATACTCATTACATAAGTCTTAGATGGGTTATAGTACCGTGTGATCCAAAAATATGAATTTATTTGAAAATTCATCAAAATTTGATTATATTCAAAGTTTCATATGAAATGGCAAGACATAGCTTTTTGGCAAATATTACGATATTTNTCTATTCTTGTAACTGACAAACTTGTCCAAAAAAAGTATATCTATTGCCAGCTGCTGGAGAAATGTACATGTTGTTTTATATTTTAGACATTTTTCGTCATGTGCATCTTTATTATTTCCTAAGGATTAAACAAAATTTGACTCCTTCTTTGCTTGCAGAAATGTCGTTAATTTTCTGTGGCACGAAATGTGTGCCAGGCGAAGGATTGTTTATGAGCCTTTGATGGGAATAGCTTGGGTTTCTGATCGATTCCATTAAGGTTTATTCAATGTGGTATGGAAAAGTAATATCTCATATTGTCATATACCAATAAGTTAAGGTTGGATTTCTGCAATTTGTCAAATTTTCCCCAATTTGCTATCGCCTGCTTGCAGTTTTTATTTATCTTTTGATAATGATACATTTCTTCATTATTTAACTCTAGTTTACATCAATATTTGACACTGCGCTGTCCATGGTAGCAAATCAACAATTGATAAGTGAAGATATATCCCCAAAGCGAATATTGCTGTAAGAACGTCCCTTCTTAAATCTGTTTCCTTTGAAATATTCATCTCATGTGCTCTACATTTTTAATTTCCTCTGCGTTGGTTGTGAGGTTACGAAGTGGCTGCTTGGTGACAATTTTCTGTTTCTATATGCATCACATCTCTCTCTCTTTCTTCAATCGTAAGGTGATTTAAGCAAAGCACAGGTGTCAAAGCAGTTTTGTATTTTGTGTAGATCGTCAGTTTCCAGAACAGGCTTTATACTGAGTGATATTGGTTCCTCTCGATCGATAAACATTTGATTTTGTATTGTTATCTTGTGTCTTGTGCTTCCAGTGATCACTATGCAGTGATTTATCTTTTTAGAGTTTATTTGGTAATTTAGTTATCCTGTTTTATCAGTTGAAAATAAGCGACAGATGGGTTATAGTACCGTGTCATCCAAAAATATGAATTTATTTGAAAATTCATCAAAATTTGATTATGTTACCGATGATGAACATTTCTTTATGTGCAATTGTGCAAAGGACCAATTAGTTTGTGATTTATTGTAAAGTCATGAAATAGTTTTGAATTTTTGGGAAGTTGTGCTTTGTTTTAAAACATACTCCAAAATCAATAATTTTGTTTATCAAATTGAATCTTTATCCCGCACCACCAATTGTATTTTTTTTTATGTCCTTGACAAAGCTGATATATCATTTGGGATTCAAAGTTTCATATGAAATAGCAAGACATAGCTTTTTGGCAAATATTACGATATTTTGTAAAGTACTTTTTCAAAAATACTTTAAATATGGTTTTCCATTCCATACTTTCGATGTCTCTCTCCCCGAAAAATAATTTAAGAATCCTTTTTTAAATGTATTCGGTCCTTGATACATATATACAGAAAGAAAATTTAAAGATNAAAATAATAATTTTGTTTATCAAATTGAATCTTTATCCCGCACCACCAATTGTATTTTTTTTTATGTCCTTGACAAAGCTGATATATCATTTGGGATTCAAAGTTTCATATGAAATAGCAAGACATAGCTTTTTGGCAAATATTACGATATTTTGTAAAGTACTTTTTCAAAAATACTTTAAATATGGTTTTCCATTCCATACTTTCGATGTCTCTCTCCCCGAAAAATAATTTAAGAATCCTTTTTTAAATGTATTCGGTCCTTGATACATATATACAGAAAGAAAATTTAAAGATTGGTAACATAATCAAATTTTTGTGAAGTTTCAAAATGTTTCTCCTTCTGTTTAATGACGCGGTGTGTAATTTAGTTTTTTGTTTCCTCGATTACTGAAGTCTTCTCACAAGTCATTACTTTTTAGATCATTTAAAAATCTTTCAGTCAAATACCTTTAATTAGTGGTTAATACAATCCAATCTTTTCACTTATTTCTTACTCAGCAGCTGTTCTCTGCTTGTTAATTTATGGCTTAATTCAACAATAAAATAAATAAAGTTTAGACTGTAATTATGCGACAATAATTACCCATAACTCTAGAAAGGTACGACCGATTTTAGCAACCAAATTTCTGCATCTAAAGTGGCCCTTGTGCTATAAAATGAATGGTAATTCATTTAAAATTAGTGCACAATCCATGATTATATTTTTCGGCAAACGCTGATACATCATTTTCAGACATCTGGTGGTTCTCCTTCTGTGTTTATATTCATGTTTATTACCGGTTTTGCGACTTGATAACTTACAACTACCTTATGTTTGGGCTTCTTTCACAAGTTAGAAGAGAAGAGCTTGGAGGTTCTGTCTTATGGTCTTAATTTAATCTTTCATTTAACCAAACTCCAGTAAAAAGATGCTCTGAATTTTAGTTCATACTTAAAGTCATAATCTTTATCAATTGAAAAAATTCTGATTGACCCTTAAAATTTTTAGGAATTATGTTCAAGAAAAACATTTTATGATCTTTTAATGATTTACAGCTAAACAATTATCAATTGTTAACTTTTAGAAATTAATTTCTTTCGGCTCTTTATTCCAAAAAGAAACAACGGTTCATTTAATTTGTTCATCGAAGACGTGTCATTGAATATTTTGCAACTAATAAGCTGTGCTTGAACAGATGATGACTTGAAACAGCTTTTTAAATGATGGTTTGGGGCTCTTGATAAACTGATGGTTATCATTGACTTTGCATTGCATTGAAATAAACCCAAGCATTGTTGCAATAAATCCAGTAGACTACCTCACATCTTTCATTCAAGTTCCAAATAGTCAATTAGGTGATTGTTTACTTGCCGCCGGAAAGCAAGTAAAAAGTATTTCTTATGGCAGTTAATGGAGAGCCTTTAGTTGTTTTCTCTTCCTCAATGACTCTATCTTTCGTATTGCAAATTTGAGACTTTGTTTCCTCACATCTAGATTCCTTTCTCCCTAACTTTGTCTGTAGCGTCTGAACGAATTTCCCTTCACCAATCTTACCTAGGAATGTTCCTTGGTTGGCTGTTGCATTTGTAGTTTGTGACTGTGCCAGATTTTGGCCCACAATACTGGTACTATGTCGCCTAATTTTAGGAGACACACCTTTGAGAAGCCTTTGAGTGTATTCTCTCGCGCGTCCTCTCCCAAAAGTCATTGGCGGTTTTTCTTTGTCTTTTCTTCCCTTTGCACCTTCAAGATCTTCTTCCGAGATGTTATTGTCCCCAGTGGCATCATAATAATACTTTTCTGGAGTGGATGTCCAGCTTTCCATGCTCGGCGTGCTGAACCTTCTCATACCAACGCGTTTCGGGGGATCTTCGCGTTTTACACGGCTTTGCATCATTATTGGCTCTGTGTCAGACAGAACTGGTGCATGTGGGGGACCGATGGCTGTGACATGCTGTAAGCTTTGACGTCGCAAGTAATTCTTTGTTTGATGCTCAATGATGTCAGCATCTTGTTGCCGGATTCTCTCTGCTTCAATGTGCGCGGTCGTGAAGGGTCCGCTGTATGTAAGCTTTCTTGTACGTGAAGCACCTTGAGATGGATTGCCCCGAGCTTTATCCATTCGACTGACAGCTGCATAGTCAAATCTTTCAGCTGAATTTCCCTGCTCGTCCTCAAGTACAAACATAGGATTTGTATGCAATTTGGGAGCGGCTTTCTGGCCTTCTTGTTGAGCTGTTTTTTCTGGTATTTCAACACGTTTCTGTCGCTCAAGAAACGATCTTCTTCTCTCTTTGCGAGTATTTGCACTGTAGTTGCTTCTTGCACTTGAATCTGGCTCTGATCTCGTTGGTGAGACCTTGGGCTGAATGGGATCTGGCAAAACGATCTCACTATCTGTCAAACTTCGGCGGCGGCTTGTGATTTTGCTCTCGTCTCTGCTTGCTTTTCTCGTTTCTGAGCAATAGCCTAGTTTAGCATCTTCACTTGTTGTACCGTCAACATTGCCGTGGATTTCCAGTTTTTGTAATTGCTTATCCATTGACTGCCTTCTTTCGTGGTGCAAGTCGTCACTTTCAAACACCTCTTTGCTGCATTCAAAGCTTTCTGCCCATTCTAAATCTTCTTGATTACCGTCGTGGTAAGGGTTGGCCTCTTGATAAGATCTACCCTGATCATAAGCATCATACGACTCAGGCTGCATTTGCGTGTGATGAAAATCTTGATAGTTACTTCTGCGTTCTTCGTTCTCTTCTTCCGAGAGGAATTCCCTTGTTGGGTAATTAGACGCATACGAATACTGATAATTTCCACAATGTTGGCTTTGTTGTTGGTAGATTTCTCTGTCAGTTTCATCCATGGAATCATAGAAATCATCTTCACCATCATAATCATCGGGTTCCTCGGTCCATATTCCTCTATCTGTATGCGCTTGAAATTCCATGTTGACAAAATCGTTATTTGCCCTTTCTCCAACGTACTGATTTCTTACTAGATTTTCCTGTAAGCATCCTTGACTTGCATGCCATTGTGAAACGGCTTCTTCATCTGTAATGCCGTGTCTGAAATTTAATCCTGCCCCTTTGGTCGCGCTGTCATTGCCTTTCGGATTATTTACATCTCCTTGGTTCAAACTGAACCAACGTAAGTTCTCTTGTTTGCTTGCTGCATTTTGAATTGAAGTCTTGCGATTGATGATATCAGGTTCATTCCTTCGAAAACCTCCAAGCAATGAAAACATAGCTGCATCGGGAAGAATTGCTTTCAATGAAGTATAAGCTGGATACCAACTGCCAGACCTTGGATCAAAATGTCGCAATCCTTTGGAGATGTCGTTGTCTGCTTGGCATTTGTCACACCATTGCTCATCATGCTCATCGTCTGAAAACTCGTAAGATTCAACGACAGATGTTTCCACTGCTTCTTCTTCGTTAGCGTTTCGTTCCCATGACCAATTTCCATAATCGGCAAGTCTCTTATCCGACATCGCCCTTGTGGACACGCCTTTGCCCAGCTGCCCCTTAACCATGTTTACATAACACTGATCATTGCTTTCTAGCATTTCTCTCCTTCTCGCCGCAGGTTTTGCGTAGCGAGATCCCTCATGGAATACTTTGTGTGATTTTTGCGGCGTGTTGTTCAGTGCGGTATTCGAAGATGGTCGTTTTGGATTATTGCTAATTTGATAATTACAGTTCCGCATCTGGGTTTTGGTTGTTCCTGCGTCATCTGGCTTGACCAATCTAGGCGATATGCTCATATTTTTCAAATGTTTACATTTCCTGATTGAAGATGTGGTGAAATCATGTCTAAATCTTTGACCAATAGGATCATAGTCATTTCTCTTTTTGATTGGGTGCTCTAAGCTGATTCTGTCAATCTGCTCCTCAGGTCGCCAGTTTTCCTTCCTGTCCATCCATTCACCAAGTTTCTCAACTCTTGTCTTACTTTGATTGAGAATTCGATCGAAAATGCTTGAATTGGAGTCTCTCCTTTTCGCATCATTTTCCGAACTACAAGCATTTTGCGTTCTAGATCGTTTGCACCTGTTCATGTCACCTAGATTTTCATTCCTTCGCACTCTAGCTCCGAAGTAAGGCATAAGTCCAGGTACCGTTGAATGGTCCAAATACATCCCTGCACTTTTTTGTATCCTCTCGCTCAAATTTGGTCGCACATCGTCACCCGCAATGTCTCGACTTCTCTCAAGTGACAAACTTTCCCTGCGGTTGATAGGATCTCTGTGCACTTGTGCACGATACGTATTCTCATCGTCACTTTCTGCAGTTTGCCATTCAAGGTCTGAAGTTTCATTTGGAACTAATCTCGTGTTGAGAATGAACCCAAGTTTATTGCATAATGACTCACTAATTGCATCTTTCATCTCAAGAAATGAATTCCGCCGTGCCCCACTCTCTGTCATTTTGAATACAGATGTTATGCTTGGTAAGAAAGTATCCATGGGGATATTAGCAGGCCTAGAAAGTTTTCTTCTTGCTTCGTACGATTCCTCATCAACCGCCGACTTTTCATCGTGCTCCGCAGAAGTGACAATCGTCGTAATTTCCAAAGGGTTTTTCATAAAGCTGATCAGTCTTTTCAATCTTTTCTCCACATCATGTGCACCACTAGTGGGTATTGTATTTTTCACTTTTTCTTCTTGCGACATATCGAGCAACCTATGCGTCGGATTTAGTGTTTGGACAACCGACAATTGGCGTTGTGCCGCTTCTATTGCGTCATTTGCTGCGAGTTCGTACGCTTCTTGCGGTATGAAAGTATTGAATAATTCCGTGCCTTTCTTCACTCGGTCAATCACCACTTCTGGTATTATGATATCAGCAATACGACTAAAACCGAAATATTTCTTCCCATCCTCGTCTAGCTGCTGTCTACATGGCCTAAATTGTTTACATTCTCCGTCCCTTTCAGAGTCAGAATCAAAACCGCATTCATGTTTGTATTGTGCAGCTTGTATGAGCATTTGTTCTCTGTCCTCCTTCATTCGTTTATCTTGCATTTGCCGCATTATCGCTTGCCGTCGTCGCACTTCTCTGCCAACAATGCATGAAATTACTGTGGGAACTCCTACAACTGCTAATAGAATAGAAATTGGCGCAACTGTCCTGAGCCATTCTAAATCTTCCTGGACGATCATCCTGTCTGGTCTTTTACATTTCTCTAGAAGAGTCAGTTTAACTGATTTCACTTTTGTGATACTTTTCAGAGCCAGCTGAAAAGCTTTGATTATTTTTCCATTGTTTTGTGTTTTCTTTTCAATCGTATCTATAGCAGCAAAATTGCATTTACCCTTACCAGGAAGATGCCTAAAGGTTACAAAAAGGCACCCTTCCTTGAATTTTCTTATCCATACATCGCTGGTTCGTAATCCAGGGAAAATGAAGTTTGCGATAGCTTTCGCTAATCTGAGACGTCGCTCCACGCTTCCCGCATACGTTGAAAGCGTTAGTGTTGTACATATTTGCAAGTAATGATTGAATATAGGCGGCAGTGCAAAAACTATCACTCTTATTCTCTGTATTGCGAATTTTCCGCGACTGTTTGTTGCTTTTAGATAAAATACGTGTTTATTTTGGTTGCCACTCAATGGAAATCCGTATAGCTTTAGATTTGACTGGTCGAACTTTAACCATGAAGTATCAAAAAGGCGGTTACCATCTACGGTCAATAGTTCAAGACTTAATGAGCGTGCATTTCCATCGACATTATCCTGAAATATATCTGGTGACAGGTATTTTTGAAAAGCAACACCGACATCAGCTACAATTGTGTAAATTGGCACAAGTACTTTTGGGACATCGTCCTCTTGTTGGTCGAAAGATTTCAGGTTTTCTGGTAGTGGGACAGTATACGAAGGCGTTGTTGGCACAGAGGTGTTTGGGACAGTTTCATTTTGATTTTTAGAGTCTAGAGATTCTTGGTCCCATTCTTTACTTTTCATTCCCAATATCTGTCTTCGTTTTCGTTTAAAATTTTTAGAGAGTTTCTCAAGAAGGGTTTTTAAGAGTGAAATGCTGTTAATTTGCTGTCCTATCGACCACTTTTGTTCTCTTGATTTCGAAACTTGTGATTGTTTCTGTACAAATTCTGGTTCCTTTTTAGTTTGAGGCGTAAAATGAGATACTTTTATCTTTTTTAAGTGCATCACATCATCGTTCATGTCTCTTGGCACAAATTTTGTTTGAGACAATAACAAATGTGACTTACTCTTGAAGTGTGGATTGTTCTGTTCTCTCTTGCCTGGTGCGGCAACCTCATTGTTTGTCAGTACTTGCCTTCTGTTTTGCACAATCTCGTTTGTATGGTTGGTGTTACTAGCTGTCATGTGTCGTTGGAACACTGTCATATTGTGCGTTAAAATGCGATGACAACAACATATTGCACTCAGTAACATGTATTGCAGCAAAAGCATTTCAGGTCACTCGGTTTCATCCTTGTTTCTATCATTGACTTGATACTACCAAATCAGTGTTTGGTTCTCCCATGGCATTTTGCTGCAATTAGAAAGATAAAAGATCATACTGGGTGAGCAAAAAACAATCCCCGTTTGAAAGGTTAATGTTCCCTGGATGTTAAAGGTAATGTGTCCATATATAAGGCCAGCGTATACCCAACCTGTCAACATCCATCAAATTCTCGGCAAATGATCGGTTGCTATTCAAACTGATCACATGAATAGAGAAAATTGCTGTATTTCGTGATAGAAAAGAAATTTTAATTGATCACATGCTTTGCTCTGGGAGGCCTACTTGTATGGACACATTACCTTTAAAGCAATGATAGTAGCAAATGTACTTTCTAATAGCTGACATGTTCAATTAGATTAACAAATTTACCTGACGTAAATCGGTTACTCCATTCTGAAATTATAAAAGATTTTCTGGGAAAGCCCCTTCAAGAAACTTTAAAAAATGGCTCAAAATGATGATCGAATTTCGTCGGTTCTCCTGCCTCACAGTGATGCCAATTACATGTGCTGTAGTTGGCATCACTGTGAGGCTTCACACATGTTCTTCATGAATGGAACATGTTTGATGAAAACATTGGAAGTTCTGTGACAATAGCCGAGTTCAAACGTAAATTGCTTACCTTCATAAGACCATTAAAAAATTATTTGTTTGGAGTATTCGATATTTTTGGTGTAAAACAATTGACAATGCTTAGACTTGAATTTAGTGCATTAAATGAGCATAAATTTCGACATAATTTTCAGTGTCCAAGTCCGATGTGCGCTTGCAATACCGGAATTGAAGATAATGCGCACTTCCTCCTGCACTGCCCTTTGTTTGTTCCTATGCGCAATGATCTCCTTGGCCAACTTTCATACCTTCCACAATTGGATTTACGCAACATTAATTCAAAAGACTTGCTTAATTTGCTTCTTTACGGTAGCCCAACATTTAATGAAACTGGCAATCGAATGATTTTAGAGGCATCTATAGCATAGTATATTAAAGCAACAAACAGGCTTAACTGAAGTGCTCCCGGTGATTCTATGGGCTGGGGGTGTTCCCTTTGGCCGTGGGACTGCCGTTTTTTGCCGGGTGCTGCGGGCTGGGTGTCACTAAGGGGGCTTGGCGGGTGGAGCTTGGGCCCTGCAATGGCTGTGGCCTATGTGGGGTTCGGGNAATTATTTGTTTGGAGTATTCGATATTTTTGGTGTAAAACAATTGACAATGCTTAGACTTGAATTTAGTGCATTAAATGAGCATAAATTTCGACATAATTTTCAGTGTCGAAGTCCGATGTGCGCTTGCAATACCGGAATTCAAGATAATGCGCACTTCCTCCTGCACTGCCCTTTGTTTGTTCCTATGCGCAATGATCTCCTTGGCCAACTTTCATACCTTCCACAATTGGATTTACGCAACATTAATTCAAAAGACTTGCTTAATTTGCTTCTTTACGGTAGCCCAACATTTAATGAAACTGGCAATCGAATAATTTTAGAGGCATCTATAGCATAGTATATTAAAGCAACAAACAGGCTTAACTGAAGTGCTCCCGGTGATTCTATGGGCTGGGGGTGTTCCCTTTGGCCGTGGGACTGCCGTTTTTTGCCGGGTGCTGCGGGCTGGGTGTCACTAAGGGGGCTTGGCGGGTGGAGCTTGGGCCCTGCAATGGCTGTGGCCTATGTGGGGTTCGGGTTCCGCTCGCTGGGCTCTTTCGGGTGGGGGCTGGTTTGCGGTATTTGGCGGTGGGGTGGCGGTTCTGTGGCCGGGGGCATTTCTGGTCGGTGAAATTTTTGGGAGTTCTTTGTAGACCTGACGATTAGCGACCTCTTATTCTTAATGTTTAGTATTTATGTTTTGATTAGGATTTGTTTTTGTTGAGTAAACTCTTTGTGAACCATGTCATCAGCCCTTGGCAACTCAGATTTCAACAAACTTAGCACAGGCTTTACCAGTGCATACTTTTTCACACCAATTCATCTATCCTAAATTGGCCCGTCACAATGGGATGGTGCCATGGTACACAGAGTGCTTAAATTTTTGTTTGTTTTTCTTCTGAGATCATAGTTAAAGTTGTTGTTAAGTGCCGTTCATAGCCAGAACCAGATGACGTCATGTCTATTTCTGCTATGGATGGCACATAATATTGTATTTTTTGTTGTTATTTTAATTTTCAACAGTGATATAACAAAATAAAAAAAAAACATGTGCTGGCTTATTTTATCCTCTTGGGAGAATGAAATCTCCTGGAATGATTTTTTTATGCTCCTAGGAATGATATTTTCAACCTCCCAAAGGGATACCACGTGCTAACGTCATTGTTGTAAGCGAGGCTGTAAGGCAGAAATATTGGATTGTGATCGTGATTTTAGGACGTTTTTTGAAAGTTTCTTGAAGGGGTTCTCGAGGAAATCCGTCATACCTACTTTATAATTAATGTACATAATTAATTAAATTGAATTGATATCATTCGACAGTATAGTGCAACAAAACCTGGACCAGTAGTGGAAGACATTTTTCATTTAGTTATGTCATTTTTCCATCATTTTGTACAGCTGAACACTGTTGTTTAGATGAACTGTTGATAATGTCTTATAATCATGTCAAAGGAATGATAGATTTGGATTACCTACATAGGCCAAGGCAACAGATAATCAAAATTCATCTCTTCAAAGCGTTCTGTTTGTGTATCTGCTAGTTACGTTTGAAAATTAATTTTTTGTGAATACCCGCATGGTTATATTATTAAAAGAGTTGATGAATGCTTTGGGCATACATGTGCTTTTCTACAAGAATTTATAGATGACCTAGTAAATTGTGCGATTTTCTAATACGATTTTACGTTACTAAAATCAGCAGACTGTGGACATGGAGCGTTGTCAGCTGACCCACTGCATGTTTACCTAAGTTTCAACCATGAACTACAGGGGATTTGGCGAAAATGAGCGAGATTGTAGACGAGTGGGAGCCTCATTTCCTCAGCAGCTGCAAATTATACTGGATAGTAGAAAACCTTTTGCGATATTGCGAAAGACAAATTGCCAAGCCTATCAACAGATTTGAAATTTTTTAATTCCTTGAGCTCACATAATTCCTTTATCTAAAATTAGTGGTAGTTGCTCGTAATTTTAGTGCCAAGTGCTGGAATCCTAGAAGTAGTTTTTTTCTAACTGAGTCCGTGACCCCTTTTTTCAGGAAACTAATGTGGTGAAGGTGGGGCTCGAACCCCTGCGCCTGAACTATTCTGGCTGCAAAGTCACATGATTGCTCCACAGCGCCACAACACCTTCGATTTGAGCCATCGTCATCATCGTCATTATCATCATCAATAATTTATTTAAAGTCATTTACCGGCCTTAATTAGCTGTGACATAGCTATTGTATCCAAATCGTTTTGCATGCTGTAAGTTAAATCAAATATTTGTATGTATGTATGTATGTATGAAAAATAATCATTTGCCACAAAATTAAAATTAAAAGTATTTACAAGTTTTATAATATAAAAATAGATACAATATAATATATATAAGGTTAAAAACGTAAAGAAAAACACCGCTAATTACAGTGGCAGGGATAGCATTAAAACGTCAAGCTGACCTTATTTCCATAATGGTCCCCTTAGAGGTGTCGTTATAGCGGAAAAACATAGGTTAAAGGAAAATAAAGATCTGTATGTGTTTTCGATACAAAACGTGGTTTATAAGACCAAACCATGATCGGGAGAGATAATGAAGGGTCTTAATAGAAGACATATATGTCATCTTCCTTTTTCTGTATATTTTTGAATTTTGTTGTTGTTGTTGTGAGCTTTGACTATTCATGCATCTCCTGAGCTTCTGAATTACCAGTTATCGAATATTTTTTACATTGAAAACAGTCATAAGTCCATGAGATTCAGAAAATCGATACTCATATCACAAATGTAACATTTGATGATTTCTTGTTTGAAAACGTCTAATTGAAATTTTGAAGAAGTTTTAGAATTTCTAGTGTCCACTTCCTCGAAGATAGCAGATAACGAAATTCTGACAGACTAAGTGTTATCTTGAGGAGAACTATGCTAATGTCTTTCAAGAATAGCTCATAAATGTGTAGAGAGCGTCTTAAACTTGCTTTCTGGTGAGCAAATGTTATAGGGGCTTTATGACTGTACAAAATCTGCTTGAGTTTAGACGAAAGAAGGATAGGTTTAAAATCTTTTAAAAGGATAGTGTGGATGGCTGTGCTCTTGCCTGCTATTACATCTTTCTTTTGATTGAATGGCTTGAAAGGANCAAATGAAATTTTGAAGAAGTTTTAGAATTTCTAGTGTCCACTTCCTCGAAGATAGCAGATAACGAAATTCTGACAGACTAAGTGTTATCTTGAGGAGAACTATGCTAATGTCTTTGAAGAATAGCTCATAAATGTGTAGAGAGCGTCTTACACTTGCTTTCTGGTGAGCAAATGTTATAGGGGCTTTATGACTGTACAAAATCTGCTTGAGTTTAGACGAAAGCAGGATAGGTTTAAAATCTTTTAAAAGGATAGTGTGGATGGCTGCTATTACATCTTTCTTTTGATTGAATGGCTTGAAAGGAACTTTTGCTGCTTTGCTAAAGATGGCGGCTCCAAAGACTCCATTGTGTTTTGCTGCAAAGCTTGCTGGTAAAATGCTTCCTGACGACCACCTAACAACGTAAACAAATGTTTTTACCAGCATGCTTTGCGCGCCCGCCATCTTTAGCGTTATTGTCTATTCTACCGTTGACATTTTTAAAATATTGATTATTTCTAAAGTTACAGATTTTCTTTTTGTGAAAACTTTCTAAATTTTTGAAGGAAACATGGTACCCTGGGTACCAGACTCTCAAAAATATCTCCATTTTTTAGAGTCTGGTACCCAGGGTAGAAACATGGTAGAATTTTCAAGGAAATCATGGTTTATGAATATGGTGTCAAGCGTAAGTGTTTTACTCTTCTAGTTTACGATTTAGACATTTGATGATGTCACGACCTCAAAATATGCTCCAATATAAAATATGCTCTAATCTTGAAATTCAATTAGAATTTCAAAAAATTCAATGATTTAATTATGGAAAAGAAGTTAAAATTCATTTAAAGTCATTCCTTTTCAAAGAAAGATGAATAGCTATTTACACTATCTCTTTTAAAGATTTGAAACCTATGCTGACGAAATCATACTCATCAACAAGTTTTGGAACGACCTGATAAACAAATTGACGGTTGCACTTAAAAACAGTTAATAGCTGCTTAAAGGGAAGCTCAGCATATAAAAGTGGCTCAAACCACTTGCAATCAAATTCTACCTATCAGATATCAGTATTTCCTGTTGACGTAGGTCAGTTGCCCAAATATGGTTTGGCACGTGTCATGGCCTATCGTCTTTGCATGGCTATTTTTACCAGAGGTTTATATATGCTTAGATTCCCTTTATTATAGTAGCATAGAATGGAGCTGCCATGGATTAGGAACCTTACCATCTAAAATCCAAGTCTTGCATATCTTGTTTCTCTTTGGTAGAATATTTGGATATCTTAGCGACACTCTCAATTTGAATGATGACATAGAATTCTTTACTGTTTCATCTTATTAGTAATTTCAAAATAATGTTTTTATAACTCGTTTTTTCTTCGTTCTTTATGTCTTCTCTTTTTCCTTTGAAGTCTTCTAAAAATTGACAGAAATAGTTCTGCACATGCCAAGTATCTTAGAAAATTGTAAGTTATTCACCAGAATATATGCTAGGAGAGTTTCAGGAATTTGCTTTATTTTTAGACCCCATAATGAGTGATTTAAAGCCAAATTATCAACAATGAATAGAAATAACATCCCCTACATTGATATATACGTCATGAAGTTCTTATTTTGCGGTGAGCAGCGCTGCAATAGGAAATTTCCCTCTGAATATTCAAAGTTTGTATTATCTTTCCTAAATTCATATTAATGTGGTCTGATGATGTCATCAGTGGTTGCCAATAAATCAATTTTGAATGACAAACAGATTATCAAATTTAGACTCAAAATCATTATCAGTGCCTTGAAAAGAAAATTTGGTTTCCCACATTTCTTCCTGCCGACAAGCTGTTTCTGGTTAGTTGTTTTGATATAGGTAGTGAAATCAGTTGTAGTGTACCAAGAGGCTCTGCCGGATTTGAAACACTACGTTGACATTTAGTCGATAAGAGTAGCAACGAAAAATGTTTAAATTCAACCNCTGCAATAGGAAATTTCCCTCTGAATATTCAAAGTTTGTATTATCTTTCCTAAATTCATATTAATGTGGTCTGATGATGTCATCAGTGGTTGCCAATAAATCAATTTTGAATGACAAACAGATTATCAAATTTAGACTCAAAATCATTATCAGTGCCTTGAAAAGAAAATTTGGTTTCCCACATTTCTTCCTGCCGACAAGCTGTTTCTGGTTAGTTGTTTTGATATAGGTAGTGAAATCAGTTGTAGTGTACCAAGAGGCTCTGCCGGATTTGAAACACTACGTTGACATTTAGTCGATAAGAGTAGCAACGAAAAATGTTTAAATTCAACCATTCTTGCATTCTTTGCTCGTTCATCTTTATGTATATCTCTGATTCTATTCAGATGTACACAAAAACAAGACTTTCATTAAATTTGCAGAATAATTCTGTATGTTGTTGACACTTTCTGACTTCAAAGTGATGTTCATACATTCATTGATACATACATTTATTTATTAATTCATGCATTCATACATTCATTGATTCATTGATTCATTGATTCATTGATTCATTGATTCATTGATTGATTCATTCATTCATTCACTCATTCATTCATAATTTTTACTTTGAATGACTGCTTTCTTTCTCCACAACACTATCAATAACGCTAAAGATGATAGCTCCAAAGACTTCGTAGTGTTTTGCTGCAAAGCATGCTGGTAAAAAGCTCCCTGACGACCACCTAAGGACGTAAAAATTTCGGTCTGCCTTTTCGACCAGCTAGCTTGAATTCGAATCGACCTTGAATTTGAATGCAACATCGTTCGAAAAGAAACCTTTTCAAAGCAGAAAAAGTTGATTCGAATTGCAAAATTGTCCTGTTTGTTTACATTGCTTACTTGTTCCGAACTTTATCAAAGCTAGCCAGTCGAAACGGCAGACCAAAATTTATACGTCATTAGGTGGTCGTCAGGGAGCCTTTTACCAGCATGCTTTGCGCGGCCGCCATCTTTAGCGTTATTGTCTATTCATCTTTTGGTCATTTACTCATCTATTCTTACATTCATTCGTGTTCACATTCCCTCATTCTGTTTTAACTCCACTATTGCCTCTTTTCACCTCCTTTATTGCTTGAATTCTGAATTGTTTCATTTTTTTGAAACCTTTCTTCATATTTTCCTTCGTTCTATTCTCCTTTCCTTCAGGCACACATTTCCTCTTTTTTTTCTAATATCTCTTGCCTCCTTATTTCTCATGATCGCTTTTTGTCTGTATAGACAGGGCATATACTCAAACATTCTGACAATCTGCCTAATGTTTGTTTTTATGCTTCATTTCTACTAAATCAACCATGGAGATCCTAAATTCACCAGGTGACTTTTAAAATGTGGACCGGAAATGGTATTTTTGATGATGTCAAAACTGACATTTTTGAAGACTAATATGGCTGTAACTGCTCACATGTATGTTTTATCGACTTCTAAATGACACAGTTCAATTCAGCTTAATTAGACCTTTCGAATGATGTATAGATGTTTGCATTTTGATGAAATTTGAAATTATTATGACGTCATCAGTCGTATGACGTCATAATTGACATATTCCTAGAATCATCTAAGTTAGAATTTTTTCGTTGATCTCTACTAAATCGATCATGGAGATTCCGAATCTGCCGTTGCTGAACAGTTATTACACGAAGAAATAACTTTATGACACATGTCATTTTCCTACTCTCTAAAACATTTGGGGAAAATTGCCTGTCAGAACATGTACTTTCTACAAATAATAACTAATTTTTTATTTTGGATTTGGAATCTGCATGATCGACTTTGTAGGAATCAACAAAAAATATTGAACTTAGGTGATTCTAGGTAAATGTCAATTATGACGTCATATGACTGATGACGTCATAAAAATGTTTCAAATTTCATCAAAATGTATAAATATATACATCACTCAAAAGGTCTAATCAAGCTGAACTAAACTGTGTCATTTGGCTCGTCCCCAGGGCCTTTTGTCATATTTGGACGGAGACGAAGGGCCTTTTCGTCTCTGTCCAAATATAATAAAAGGCCCTGGGGACGAGGTTGATTTTATACATATTTATACAGATTACAAATCAATAAAAAAAAATTTACAATTTGGCCCTGTTAAATTAAAGTTCCTAAGAACAGATTTTAAATAATTTACTCATAAATATATATGCATGTACACAAAAAAGATACCCGAACTAATTAAACTAAATTAAAGATTGTCGTACCCCAACTGTCTCAACTTTGATTTGAAAGAGTAGACCGAGGGGGCCTCTTTGATATCATTTATTCATCCATGCATTCATTCATTCATTCATTCATCAATTAATCAATTAATTCGTTTTTCATTCGTGACTCCATTCCCTTGTATCATTTCTGTCTGGATCCCCACATTCTTCAAGATTTTTCATTCCAGAATTCATGCACCTCTTCCTCTTCACTGATACGTCCTTCCATTCTTATGACAGCTTCATCATTACTTTCGTAAAAAAATTTGAAACAAGACTATATAAATTAAAAGCCGCACATTAGATGAGCTATTTGAACCAACAGTAACCAGTACAACAATATAAAACATTGTTGCTGTTAAAAATGAATGGAGTTTAAATAAAAACGCAGCTTCCTTGATGATTGGTCTCACATTTTCAAATTTGCTAGAACTTGTGTCGTTTTTAATTTGTCTTGTCTTGCTTCAACTTTTATCAAGTCCGTTTTTGACACATTCGCTGTACTTTTGAGGATTTGAGGCAATTTTAAAGATTAATTTTTCAACTCCCAAAGCACCAATATCGACAAAAAAGGTACTTATGTTTAAGTTAATGATCGGGAGCGTTTTAAAACGATCTCGGATTAATTCAAGCTAGATTCTCAACTCTACAATCCTAGACAAAACTCGTTGAGACAAATGCGTTTTGTGTTGAAAGATACCCCCTGCCTGCAAACTACTACATTCCACTGCTANCAAATGAAATTTTGAAGAAGTTTTAGAATTTCTAGTGTCCACTTCCTCGAAGATAGCAGATAACGAAATTCTGACAGACTAAGTGTTATCTTGAGGAGAACTATGCTAATGTCTTTGAAGAATAGCTCATAAATGTGTAGAGAGCGTCTTACACTTGCTTTCTGGTGAGCAAATGTTATAGGGGCTTTATGACTGTACAAAATCTGCTTGAGTTTAGACGAAAGCAGGATAGGTTTAAAATCTTTTAAAAGGATAGTGTGGATGGCTGCTATTACATCTTTCTTTTGATTGAATGGCTTGAAAGGAACTTTTGCTGCTTTGCTAAAGATGGCGGCTCCAAAGACTCCATTGTGTTTTGCTGCAAAGCTTGCTGGTAAAATGCTTCCTGACGACCACCTAACAACGTAAACAAATGTTTTTACCAGCATGCTTTGCGCGCCCGCCATCTTTAGCGTTATTGTCTATTCTACCGTTGACATTTTTAAAATATTGATTATTTCTAAAGTTACAGATTTTCTTTTTGTGAAAACTTTCTAAATTTTTGAAGGAAACATGGTACCCTGGGTACCAGACTCTCAAAAATATCTCCATTTTTTAGAGTCTGGTACCCAGGGTAGAAACATGGTAGAATTTTCAAGGAAATCATGGTTTATGAATATGGTGTCAAGCGTAAGTGTTTTACTCTTCTAGTTTACGATTTAGACATTTGATGATGTCACGACCTCAAAATATGCTCCAATATAAAATATGCTCTAATCTTGAAATTCAATTAGAATTTCAAAAAATTCAATGATTTAATTATGGAAAAGAAGTTAAAATTCATTTAAAGTCATTCCTTTTCAAAGAAAGATGAATAGCTATTTACACTATCTCTTTTAAAGATTTGAAACCTATGCTGACGAAATCATACTCATCAACAAGTTTTGGAACGACCTGATAAACAAATTGACGGTTGCACTTAAAAACAGTTAATAGCTGCTTAAAGGGAAGCTCAGCATATAAAAGTGGCTCAAACCACTTGCAATCAAATTCTACCTATCAGATATCAGTATTTCCTGTTGACGTAGGTCAGTTGCCCAAATATGGTTTGGCACGTGTCATGGCCTATCGTCTTTGCATGGCTATTTTTACCAGAGGTTTATATATGCTTAGATTCCCTTTATTATAGTAGCATAGAATGGAGCTGCCATGGATTAGGAACCTTACCATCTAAAATCCAAGTCTTGCATATCTTGTTTCTCTTTGGTAGAATATTTGGATATCTTAGCGACACTCTCAATTTGAATGATGACATAGAATTCTTTACTGTTTCATCTTATTAGTAATTTCAAAATAATGTTTTTATAACTCGTTTTTTCTTCGTTCTTTATGTCTTCTCTTTTTCCTTTGAAGTCTTCTAAAAATTGACAGAAATAGTTCTGCACATGCCAAGTATCTTAGAAAATTGTAAGTTATTCACCAGAATATATGCTAGGAGAGTTTCAGGAATTTGCTTTATTTTTAGACCCCATAATGAGTGATTTAAAGCCAAATTATCAACAATGAATAGAAATAACATCCCCTACATTGATATATACGTCATGAAGTTCTTATTTTGCGGTGAGCAGCGCTGCAATAGGAAATTTCCCTCTGAATATTCAAAGTTTGTATTATCTTTCCTAAATTCATATTAATGTGGTCTGATGATGTCATCAGTGGTTGCCAATAAATCAATTTTGAATGACAAACAGATTATCAAATTTAGACTCAAAATCATTATCAGTGCCTTGAAAAGAAAATTTGGTTTCCCACATTTCTTCCTGCCGACAAGCTGTTTCTGGTTAGTTGTTTTGATATAGGTAGTGAAATCAGTTGTAGTGTACCAAGAGGCTCTGCCGGATTTGAAACACTACGTTGACATTTAGTCGATAAGAGTAGCAACGAAAAATGTTTAAATTCAACCATTCTTGCATTCTTTGCTCGTTCATCTTTATGTATATCTCTGATTCTATTCAGATGTGCACAAAAACAAGACTTTCATTAAATTTGCAGAATAATTCTGTATGTTGTTGACACTTTCTGACTTCAAAGTGATGTTCATACATTCATTGATACATACATTTATTCATTCATACATTCATACATTCATACATTCATNAGCAAATTTCCCTCTGAATATTCAAAGTTTGTATTATCTTTCCTAAATTCATATTAATGTGGTCTGATGATGTCATCAGTGGTTGCCAATAAATCAATTTTGAATGACAAACAGATTATCAAATTTAGACTCAAAATCATTATCAGTGCCTTGAAAAGAAAATTTGGTTTCCCACATTTCTTCCTGCCGACAAGCTGTTTCTGGTTAGTTGTTTTGATATAGGTAGTGAAATCAGTTGTAGTGTACCAAGAGGCTCTGCCGGATTTGAAACACTACGTTGACATTTAGTCGATAAGAGTAGCAATGAAAAATGTTTAAATTCAACCATTCTTGCATTCTTTGCTCGTTCATCTTTATGTATATCTCTGATTCTATTCAGATGTGCACAAAAACAAGACTTTCATTAAATTTGCAGAATAATTCTGTATGTTGTTGACACTTTCTGACTTCAAAGTGATGTTCATACATTCATTGATACATACATTTATTCATTCATACATTCATACATTCATACATTCATTGATTCATTGATTCATTGATTCATTGATTCATTGATTCATTGATTCATTGATTCATTGATTCACTCATTCACTCATTCATTCATAATTTTTACTTTGAATGACTGCTTTCTTTCTCCACAACACTATCAATTTATTTCAGTATCCTTAAATTCTTCTGTAATCAACAATAACGCTACTAAAGATGATAGCTCCAAAGACTCCGTAGTGTTTTGCTGCAAAGCATGCTGGTAAAAAGCTTCCTGACGACCACCTAAGGACGTAAAAATTTCGGTCTGCCTTTTCGACTAGCTAGCTTGAATTCGAATCGACCTTGAATTTGAATGCAACGTCGTTCGAAAAGAAACCTTTTCAAAGCAGAAAAAGTTGATTCGAATTGCAAAATTTTCCCGTTTGTTTACATTGCTTACTTGTTCCGAACTTTATCAAAGCTAGCCAGTCGAAACGGCAGACCAAAATTTTTACGTCATTAGGTGGTCGTCAGGGAGCTTTTTACCAGCATGCTTTGCGCGGCCGCCATCTTTAGCGTTATTGTCTATTCATCTTTTGGTCATTTACTCATCTATTCTTACATTCATTCGTGTTCACATTCCCTCATTCTGTTTTAACTCCACTATTGCCTCTTTTCACCTCCTTTATTGCTTGAATTCTGAATTGTTTCATTTTTTTGAAACCTTTCTTCATATTTTCCTTCGTTCTATTCTCCTTTCCTTCAGGCACACATTTCCTCTTTTTTTCTAATATCTCTTGCCTCCTTGTTTCTCATGATCGCTTTTTGTCTGTATAGACAGGGCATATACTCAAACATTCTGACAATCTGCCTAATGTTTGTTTTTATGCTTCATTTCTACTAAATCAACCATGGAGATCCTAAATTCACCAGGTGACTTTTAAAATGTGGACCGGAAATGGTATTTTTGATGATGTCAAAACTGACATTTTTGAAGACTAATATGGTTGTAACTGCTCACACGTATGTTTTATCGACTTCTAAATGACACAGTTCAATTCAGCTTAATTAGACCTTTCGAATGATGTATAGATGTTTGCATTTTGATGAAATTTGAAATTATTATGACGTCATCAGTCGTATGACGTCATAATTGACATATTCCTAGAATCATCTAAGTTAGAATTTTTTCGTTGATCTCTACTAAATCGATCATGGAGATTCCGAATCTGCCATTGCTGAACAGTTATTACACGAAGAAATAACTTTATGACACATGTCATTTTCCTACTCTCTAAAACATTTGGGGAAAATTACCTGTCAGAACATGTACTTTCTACAAATGATAACTAATTTTTTATTTTGGATTTGGAATCTGCATGATCGACTTTGTAGGAATCAACAAAAAATATTGAACTTAGGTGATTCTAGGTAAATGTCAATTATGACGTCATATGACTGATGACGTCATAACATTTTCAAATTTCATCAAAATGTACAAATATATACATCACTCAAAAGGTCTAATTAAGCTGAACTAAACTGTGTCATTTAGAAGTCGATAAAACATACCTGTGAGCAGTTACAGCCATATTAGTCTTCAAAAATGTCAGTTTGACGTCATCAAAAATACTATTTCCGGTCAAAATTTCAAAAGTCACCTGGTGAATTTAGAATCTCCATGGTTGATTTAGTAGAAATAAAGCATACAAACAAACATTAGGCAGATTTTCAGATTGTAGGAGTATATTCCCTGTCTAGTATCTTTCATCATTTTAATCCCTCGAATATTTGATGTTTCATATTTTATACCAACCTCGTCCCCAGGGCCTTTTGTCATATCTGGACGGAGACGAAGGGCCTTTTCGTCTCTGTCCAAATATGACAAAAGGCCCTGGGGACGAGGTTGATTTTATACATATTTATACAGATTACAAATCAATAAAAAAAACTTACAATTTGGCCCTGTTAAATTAAAGTTCCTAAGAACAGATTTTAAATAATTTACTCATAAATATATATGCATGTACACAAAAAAGATACCTGAACTAATTAAATTAAAGATTGTCGCACCCAACTGTCTCAACTTTGATTTGAAAGAGTAGACCGAGAGGGCCTCTTTGATATCATTCATTCATTCATGCATTCATTCATTCATTCATTCATTCATTGATCAATTAATTAATTCGTTCATTCATTCGTGACTCCATTCCCTTGTATCATTTCTGAGCATAGGGCTCAAATCTTTCAAATCTTTAAAAAGGTGGGTGTAAAATTCTTTTGCAATTTTCTCCGAATTAAATGGCTTGAACCAAAATTAGGGTACTTTGCTGTAAATCTGCCGTGGAAATCTTTTGATATCTTGCTTAGTTTCAAAATGGCGCCATTTATAAGTTTTTTGACAGAATTCATGGAAAGTTTTGAAAAAATTAAGATCGTCGTAAATCCTAAATCGATAGAGGAAAAATGATACAATCTTCAAGAAAATCATAGTTTATGAAGGTCTACAATATGGTTGCAAGCAGAAATCTGTCGCTCTTCTGGTTTAGGATTTAGAAACTTGATGACGTCA
>REGM01000007.1:2657692-2668568 GCA_004194415.1 Aurelia aurita
GGTAGAAGGGGTTGGGGGAGGGCGAGGGAATTCATCTCATTTTCTTAAATCGGATGCGGGGGGTTCCAGGAAACTTTGCAAGCTCCCCTAAAGATGTAGACTATAAGTGATAAATACCAGCATAATACCCTAAATCTTTCCTAAAAAACAAACTCCTAATAAGCGTGAAATTGGATGATTTGGGGGTTTCCCTGTGCCCTATTGAAAGATTTGATTTGTATGCTCGCTGTTGATAGACTGATGGCTGACTATTCAATTCAATTAAAAGTGTAAAAAAGTGCAAAGAAGTGTTGCTGTTGTTGCGATTACTGGAACTATATGGTGGATCTAGCTTTATTGTCATACCAGAAAGACGTAAGAATCGAAAGCCGCAAAAGCTTGCATTTTAAGCAGACCAATCGGTCAAATTTTTCTGTTTAAGATATCTGCGCAGGTGTCTTCCTCACCATTAGTCTATTTGAGAATAAGATCTTAAATTGGTAACATGATTTATGACCTCAGCGGAAAGTTACAATGATTTCTAACCAACAATCAATAAGGCGGATATTGAAAACTAGTTTTGCGTTCGGCTGCACCAATCATTTCCCGTCCCACGTGCTCAGGATTATTCTGCAGCTATTTCCAAATCTGATCATTGTCAAAGGCCTTGGTTTTAAATCTCGAATTTTGGATAGGGTTTAAAATGTTGGAAGATAACTGTTTTGAGGAAAAGCGTTGACGTGCTTTGAATCTAGGTCAGATAACAAGTGCTGGAAGAGCACATGCTTTCTTTCTCTTGTTTTCCGTATGCATGTTTTCGTTTCGCTTTGCAAAGCAGTTTTTAATTTGTGTACCACCAGAAGGCTTCTCGAACGTTTTTCGTGTGTTTTTGGTGGTGTTTACAGAGAAACTAAGCATATCTAAACCTCTGATAAAAATAGCCTTGCTATTCATATTTGGGTAACTGACCTAAACCGGAAATACTGACTGACCTAAACCGGAAATACTGATATCTGATAGCCTATAATTTGACCGCAAGTGGCTTGAGCCACTTTTTTATGATCAGATTTCCTGCACTTTCTTTGTCAATATCGCAAATTTGTGTACTTTTATAGTACATTCTTAAGCTGGTGCATATGTATAGATATGCTTATTTTCACGGAAAGTACCGGCCCCAAAAGAGTCCTACTGTTCNATCTTAAATTGGTAACATGATTTATGACCTCAGCGGAAAGTTACAATGATTTCTAACCAACAATCAATAAGGCGGATATTGAAAACTAGTTTTGCGTTCGGCTGCACCAATCATTTCCCGTCCCACGTGCTCAGGATTATTCTGCAGCTATTTCCAAATCTGATCATTGTCAAAGGCCTTGGTTTTAAATCTCGAATTTTGGATAGGGTTTAAAATGTTGGAAGATAACTGTTTTGAGGAAAAGCGTTGACGTGCTTTGAATCTAGGTCAGATAACAAGTGCTGGAAGAGCACATGCTTTCTTTCTCTTGTTTTCCGTATGCATGTTTTCGTTTCGCTTTGCAAAGCAGTTTTTAATTTGTGTACCACCAGAAGGCTTCTCGAACGTTTTTCGTGTGTTTTTGGTGGTGTTTACAGAGAAACTAAGCATATCTAAACCTCTGATAAAAATAGCCTTGCTATTCATATTTGGGTAACTGACCTAAACCGGAAATACTGACTGACCTAAACCGGAAATACTGATATCTGATAGCCTATAATTTGACCGCAAGTGGCTTGAGCCACTTTTTTATGATCAGATTTCCTGCACTTTCTTTGTCAATATCGCAAATTTGTGTACTTTTATAGTACATTCTTAAGCTGGTGCATATGTATAGATATGCTTATTTTCACGGAAAGTACCGGCCCCAAAAGAGTCCTACTGTTCAATCAGATCTTGTGGAATAATGAAAACAGAAGGAGCTGCAAACTGTTTAAATTCCCAGCTCAACTTGACAATCCAACTTAAGTTTCGAAACGATGCTCTTTGCAACAGGTTAAAGAAACTCGTAGTTCTGCACTCAAAGAGGTTAGATCTTGGATGACCCTCTGCTTTCGAGTTGCTAACTATCCTATTTCCCGGAGCATAGGTTCCAAATCTTTAAATTGACGTAAAAAGGTCGGTGTAAAATTCAGCAATATTATTTTCCTTTGCCATTATGATAATTGTAAAAACAGATTTTATTTTGGTAATTTTCCGATATTGTATTAAATAGTATTCGATATTTCGATATTTGTTCTTTCTTTTTATTTTAACAGAGCACATTGTAAAACAGTTTTAGAACTGAATGTTTACACCCTGTATAAAGAATTTAAACTGAACGAAAATGAAATTAAAACCAAAATTGTACAGGAAAGGCTTATTTTTGATAAAACTGACAACATTAACCTCTGCCATAAAGAAGCTCTACCGTTGGCCGTTTGTGCGCCTATTTGCGAATTCATTAAAGCCGCATGCATTTTTGCGCAGGCAAGATGCATTTTTCAAACACCAAAGTCACATACAATTCTTCGCTTATAGGTGTATGCGTAATATTGGGGAATAGGATACGTCGCAGATTGCAGATTAAAAAGTAAATCAACAGAATGCTACAAGACTATTTACTCGTAAAGTCAGCTACTAGCTTTTGCAGAATAGATAAGAAACCCAACAATAATAACTGGCGTATTCACAAAAGAGCACATTATATTTAAAAAGGAGTATTTAAATCGATATCATTGTCACCACCTTAGTTGATGAGCTGATAACCATCAATGTGACGAGTTTGAATGATCCTTATTCTTTGCTTTAAAATTTATCAAACGTTTTCCTTCCAAGGTCAGAAGCAGAAACAACGTGGAACACAACAAAGAAGCGAATATTGGTAAGCTTACCTTTGATTTTGCAAGCTCCTTTTCCATAACCAATCTGGATAGTTCTAATAAACCCAGCTTCCCAAACGTGATCTGAAGAGAAACAGAAGAATATTTGTGAACTCAGGAGTAAAATACAAATATGCAAAGAAGGCAAAATTGTATCTTTCATAGGCTAAAGATGCCTTTGAGTATAAAGCAATTTTTTCAAAGAAGGAAGAATGTTTGAAATTTTTATTTCACAACAGTGGCAAGTAAATGGCCAGTCAGCATAGGTTTCAAATCTTTAAAAAGGTCGGTGTAAAATTCTGTGACCTATTTCTTTGAATGGAATGGCTTGAAAGAAACTTTAGCTACTTTGTAATAATTCTACCGTTGGACTCTTCAGAAATCTACTTTGTAATAATTCTACCGTTGGACTCTTCCGAAATCTTCAATATTTTCAGAATTAGAGTGCTTTTCTTCTTTTTTCAGAATTCAAGAAAAATTTTGAAAAAGACTTAAAATCATCGTAATTTCTAAACTTTTTGAGGAAACATCGAATGATTTTCCAGAAAAACATAGTTTATGAATGTCTACAATATGGTATCAAACAAAAGTCTTTCACTCTTCTGGTTTGCGATTTAGAAATTTGATGACGTCACATCCTCAAATGAGTGGAAATATGAAATACGCTGTAATTTCGAAAATATTCAAGATTCCTGGAAAGTCCAATGGTAGAGTTATAGCAAAGTAGCTAAAGTTTCTTTCAAGCCATTCGATTCAAAGAAATATGTCACTGAATTTTACACCGACCTTTTTACGCCAATTTAAAGATTTGGAACGTATGCTTGGCCAGTCCCACAGAGCTAAAAGATAGTCAAATTTGTTTTTTGTTTACTGTATCCAAACACAATGCATCACAGGGAAACCAGGAAATAGTTGCTGCTAAAAAAATGAAAATTGATTAGTCTCTCTTTGTCCCCTGTGTGTTTTGATGCTTAGCCACTGTTCTTCATTATCTTGCCTCTAACTATCAAATCCATTGATGATCTCAGCAAATCTTGATCCAAGAATTATACGTAGAAGAGAATAGGGCTACATTTCAAGTGTTTAATATTTACCAATGCAGACACAGAGGATAAGGCGAGCGCATACGCAAAAATTGCAATTTTGAGCCCCCTATCTTCCTGCAACATTTCTCGAAATAGGGCAACATTTGATATTTTCTTCCTATTGCTACTAAACTCTTGAGCTATCGTTTCAAACACTTCCTTATATCAGATGGCATGATGACGTCATTTTGCGAAGTTTCTGCTCTGTCACCAACACAAATTAGGGAAATTATATTAGCAAATTTGATCAATGGTTTCAGGGCTGCTTGGAGAGATTTTTGAGATGAAGGGTTTTTATTAAGTCACTTGTAATTTGAGAACGATACGATTGATTTTGACAAATTAAATTTTCTCATCTTAGTTGATATGTCAGCTACACAGGTATTATCAGTTTATAGGAATCTGAAAAACGGTTTGAGAGCTACAGGCTGTCAAACGTCTATACATTTTTTTTACTCAACCTGTATTATTTCAGTAACTATCCAAGTTCAATTACACACTTCTGTTTAATTAAGAGTATTCTGTCGATAGTTGTTTGAGGGACTGGTTTTCATTTTGAAATATTTAGGTTGACATAAGAAGCTGAGAAAAAGCTTGCTGTCTCTCTTCCCAACACTTGATTTTTCAAATATAAATTGCATTCTTCGTAGCACTTAGATAGTGAAGCTCATTCATTTTCATTTTTTTTCATTTTATCAATATTTATATCCACGAGTACCTTTCAGCTAGGAAAATTAACACTAATAACAATGTATTTTTAGAAAAGAAAACAAAATAATTTTAAGAATTGTTGCTCTACCAAGGGGTCGTGTTTGGNACTCAACCTGTATTATTTCAGTAACTATCCAAGTTCAATTACACACTTCTGTTTAATTAAGAGTATTCTGTCGATAGTTGTTTGAGGGACTGGTTTTCATTTTGAAATATTTAGGTTGACATAAGAAGCTGAGAAAAAGCTTGCTGTCTCTCTTCCCAACACTTGATTTTTCAAATATAAATTGCATTCTTCGTAGCACTTAGATAATGAAGCTCATTTACACAATCTTTGCCTTTGAGCGTGTAAAAAGCTCTTTCTCTATTATATTATTAATATTAACGTTATTAACACAACTGTTACAGTACAAATGTTTCGATAAAATCTTCGTCAGTGATAATAACAGGAAACATAATATTAACAGCTCAACCAATTTTCAAAATGTTTTCATTGTTGAATGACTGTCAAACAGGCAAAAATGTTTGGGCACATATGTCATAAATAATTGCTTTTGTTATATAATTGCTTACTGCTCTCCTGTATGCATAAATATGCACGAGAAGATTAATGTTGATGTCAGAAATCTTGGTGCGGAGAAGCGCCAGATGCACAGCAAGCAGACCTAGTCAGTAAAATAATTGATTGGTTTCTTATCTTTGTATACCTAAAGTATCTTTATTTCAATCATAGTTTATTTTCAGCATATCTGAAAAGACAATTAAAGAACCACAGTTAACCATGATCCTTTGCGGCCCCAAAGTCGGCTTGTGTATGATATGAAAGTCGCTTCTAGACTAGGTTTTGTTTGATTTGCTCTTCATTTGGCACAGACAGGATCTTAGTTAGCAATGGGTCTTTAAGAAAAATGTTATAGTGAGGGTTATTACCAAGATTCATTGCGCTCAATGATCGAAATTCAGTGTAATCAACTGTCGACTTCGTTACGGAACACGATGTATCTTGGTAAATGACCACCTCACTGCCATCTCATTCTTAACCATTCACTGGGCAAGAAACAAAATCACGGAAAAATCAATGTCATATTTTTTTAGTAACTACAATGATGTATAGAATTGTTTCAGCTTCAGCAAGCTACATGTTGTAACAAGCTTTTCGAAATGTGAAGATGCAACTTAATTTTCTGCTTGGCTAAATAATATTTATTTTATTGCTTACTCATTTATAACTTTATTCTGAGATTGCTTTATCAGGTAATATCTTTGATAGTTTTAAATTTGATCTGCTTTGAACAGCAGTTTGGAAAATTGTTTAGAATGAACTGTTTATCAACCTAATTTTCTAAATGCCAATGTTTTCAAAATCTTCGGATTCTAAATTCATTTTATTCCTTCATAATACTTCAAACATATTTGCATTTGAATAAATTCTGTTCACAAAATAAATTTTGATCCATTTGTTGCTCCACTATACTTGTGTAGTTATGCTGAATTTAATCTACTCCATAGGACACTTATCAAATTGTCTTTCATCGAAAGAACCAAGAAATAATAGATATAATTGAACAATTTTCTACACAAGTGTAGCCTTTGCTACGTCAAGTTCGGCCAGAGCATTACACATATTATGTGGCAGTTAAGTATATAGAGGAATTGAGTTGGCTTCACTCCGCACCAGCAAGTGTACACGGTGTACACTTTAGCGAACGTTAATGTTAGTTTGATAACCTGTCATTTTTAATCTGCATTGATTCTAATTGAGGTTTACTAATCGAAAAACCTGATTTAGTCATTATTTGAAATCAAATTAATTTTAGCAATAGTCAACTTCAAATCTACTTGGCAAATGCTTTTGGGCAATATTTGGAAATAGAACAGATATAGAGAAATCCGAAAGTCAATCCCATTGATATTAATTTATATTTGGTTGATACATGTGGTGAAGGAATATTTTGAATCAAATTAGATTTTCTCATATTCAGGAATTAAATCATCAATTTTGCTGTTTCAGTTCTAATTGGTAAATGTATTTGGTCAATCGTTTGACTTAAAACGATTCTATACAGAATTAAAGAAATCGCTGTATCCAAGCCCGTCGAAAGCGGGGGGGGCTGGGGGGGCTTCAGCCCCCCCAATAACTTGCTGAAGTTTGTTCCTTTTTAGTGAAAAAGGCTGTTAAAAGATCAAGCTTATGGAAATGAAGACTTAAACTTATTTATACTAGAGGAAGTTATCAGAGTTATCAAGCTATCACATTTCTATTAAAAAACAGTCTATTTCTAAGTGATTTTGAGGTAATATTTTCAAAATTTCCCGGGAAAGCCTTCCGTTAGTCGCGATCCTTTGCTCCTTTATATGGCAGATTCTTCATATTAGAGGCGTTTTCCAACGATCTAAAGGGCGTGGTCACAAAAAATTTTCCCGGGGGCAAGCCCCCGGACCCCATTTTTGCTCGCTCCGCTCGCATCTGGTTTCAGCCCCCCCCAATATGAATTTCGTTCCGACGGGCCTGGTATCGACACATTGTTAAAGTTGTTGATAGATACATTTGGTTAATATCCTAACGCAAAATGTAAGATAGATAGCTAACAAAAGAATAACTGTGTGAATATTAAACGTTTAGTAAGCTACTGATATTTTCATGATTATCTAAACCTACCATTGAATTCATACTAAATTTAGGAATTGCTGTATCAGTAGTATTTAACTTAAATCAGATAATAAATGTGTGCTGGGTAATATCATAAAATAGAAACCATTTCTGAAACCACAAAACAGAAACCATAAACCAGAAACCAGCAAAAATTAAACTAATCGATGAAAAAATGTATAAATTCTTTTTATAAGGAGCTGTTAAATACGTTCGATCACTATTTTAAGGTAGAATCGAATGCTCTTAAAGCAATGAATTTGAAAAAAAATTATAAAGAGCAAACATTTTAATTTTCTTAGACATGTTTCGACTGAGTCTACAACAATCTTCAGTTTCAAGTGAATCTAAATTACAGGAAATTTAATACGTCAAGCGCAAAGGCGGTAAAAACAAAGCGAATTATAATGTTAAAAAGGTGTTAAATTCCCTTTAATTTTGATTCATTTGTAACTGAAGAAATTGAAGATGATTGGAACTGAAGATGGTTGTAGACTGACTGGAAACATGTCTAAGAAGATTGAAAATGTTGTGCTTTTTATAAAAAAATTGAATCAATTATGAATTAAACGATGATAATTGTATCAGCAGTCAAATATAACTTGATTTAATTTCCTTTTCTCTCCTGCTGAAGAAGTTAATGCATTCTTGGTGAAGAACATTTTATGGTCGAATCTTAATTTGTAGTAAATCAGATTTGCTGTATATATATGTATAAGTTAAGTCTGAAGTTTTTATACCCACACTTTTTTACGGCACGTGCGCATAGACAATAGAAAGACAATAATTCTCGCTTTGCAATTTTTTTTCTTAAATCTCGATTAATTAAATTCTCGGCGATGTGTCTCTTTAAGACAACTGCTTACTTGCTTGTCAAGTTGATCAAATCGTGTAAACAACTAAATAAAGTTCGAAAATAATGAATGATTAGATCCCGTTAGAAAATTATCAATAAGGTTGTTTTTCTGATTTCATGGTGAGCTTTACAGTACATCTTCGACTGTACATTTACTTATGTGCTTCAAGACATGTCCACAATTGTCGAGCACGTGTTTTTGGCCTTGCTGTTGCTAAATGTCATCTAATACTGAGCTCCTTTGCTTGAAATTTTACTTGTTCGAAGCATTACTGTTTGAAATTAAATCAATGAAAATATAATCTATTATTTGTCGTAGAATCACTGGAACCGATCTTGTCAACACTTATTTATATTCTTGATTTAAAAGTCATTACAACAATTGAAAATTCATTTTTTAGTATTTCACAACACCCATCATAACAATTGCATATTTAATGACTCTTACTGTGTCCCGATCTCTCAAAATCTTTGCTTACCTTTTCGCATTACACTTCTGCTATACAGTGTTATTCTCTATCCTTCTTTTTCCTCTTTGCACCCGGTATTTTTCCTTGAAACATCAATTTTCAAATCCAAGTAAGATTCAGAGTCCGGCTCTGAACCCTGCCCTGCCAATTAGCATACTAGCAGATCCTTATGATTTATTCATAGGAAAATCATTGCCAAGGAAGTGTGAAGCGGTTTTTATCCGGCTTTGGAACTCGAATATGTACATATGTTTGTTATTCTTGCTCTACTTCGACCTTTTACTACCTACATAGCTGTAAGATTCCTTAAAAAACAACCACATGTTGTTTTTAAGAGATGATAAAAAATTCATCACAAGAGCACTTTGATCTTCGAGGTTCTTATCATTTTTTGTTTCATGTGCGGTTTTAGAAGTGTAAGAGTTTAGCAGTTATGGGCAACCTGTTCACTTGCTTGCATTTTTAATGAAAACTAAATCTGTACTATTGTTCAGGAGAAGAAACACCCTATTGCGGCTAAGTAGGATTGGAATAGTTCTAAAGCATTCACGGCAGAGACAGCTGCTATTTTATTCAATTTTTCGACTTCGTCTGTCGCATGCTGTCCCTTGGAATTTCATGTTTTAGCTTTCAAGTAGCAGTTACAGACCTACTTTGGAAATGATAATTCACATTACTCGCGAGTTCTCGAGAAACTTCAGCCAATGTTATGATAATAAATCACAGGAATCTTGTCATGAAATGAATAGTTCTGCTTCATTATTTTGTTATTAAATTTGTTATGCAGTTATGCAATATTTTGATTGAAAGCTGAAACCACCTAGTTTTCCACTAAAATCAACAGACCAGGCTGTTATTTTGCAATAACTTTGTTGTTTGTTGCTTTGAAAGTATAAGATAAACACGATTCTGTGTTTATTTCTACATGACATATATCGATTACGTTTCATTACACCAGAAGCCACCTATTTAAAAGCTATTTTTCCAGGTAGAGGTAATTTGCCAAAAAAATTACAGGAAGGTGCCACTTCCCCTTCCACGCTCCCTAGCGTCTGGAGCCGCCACTACTCAAGGAAATTGGGATATCAGTGTGGTTGGAGGCGGCCAAATCCCTTTTTAAAGAAATCCATTGAATTGTAAATTTCGTCAACGACTTTTGAACTGTGGCACTAAATTAAAGTAAAAATGTTCAGTTATATTTTTATCCATGCGATAGTTCCTTGACTGATTATTCTCTCACGAACACTGCTTCTTCTAAACGTAAAACTCTGTGAAGCGCGCCACCGTTTTGTTCACTAAGTGCTATCGATGAGAAACCTACACACTAATAGGATATGAAAACAAGCAAGACTAAGAAGCCGTGGGACTTGCCAGTTAAGCAGGAATGTGCGTAGAGAATTTTCAAAGAAACGCGAAGGAGAGGATTGCTTGATTATGCAATAGGTCATTGCGCAAATTTAGACGAAAATTATTAATAGCAAATCTCTGCAGCTAAAATGACCTGAAAGCTTACAAAACTCTCGCATAGATTGATATTGAATTCTCTTTGGGACTTACCGTTTGAGATAAAAGTAGATGTACTAAGTTTAAAATTGCTATCTTGGTAGTAATAAACTAAATAAAAATTTAACATCAGGGAGGAGGGTGCCGAAGCCCCGGCCAATGGCCGGGGCAGGCCCGGGCCAAAATATAAATATAAAATTCGCGTGGCCGGGGCAATTTTAGGTGGCCTGGGCAATTTCCTAAAACGAGGTTATAATATTGAAAAGAGGTTTTTGGTGTTTTTGGACGAATCCTCTCTGGAGGAAATCATCTTCTCTTTTTCAATTTCAATTGCAAAAACATGATGTTTTCCGGGCACAAACTTTTTTTCATAATTGTATTGATCTTGTTCCCTTTTTCATAGCCATGTTGTGGTTATGCATGTTTTGTTTCATCCAAAGATTTTGTTAGGCAACTTGACGTCCATCTAAATAAACTCATACCCTCATAGGCAGGAACGCCACAACACACCGAGAATCAACGGTGAATATATTTTAAATTTAATATTGGTATATCACCAATATGTCTTCCTTTAAATCCATGAAGGGCTTTTCAATGGATGTTATACAATGCACGCACTCAGACTTCTTATGGGGAACTTTTATGTTTCATTCAACTGTTTAGACATTATTCAAACACCTTTAAAGTAAAACGATGCAGTAAACATTTGCAAATAAAGTGAAAATAATCTATGAATTTCCTTGACGAA
>REGM01000007.1:2677733-2690893 GCA_004194415.1 Aurelia aurita
TCCGTCAAACTAATTTTGGATTTTAGTTTATGAATCGAGCTTATTGCCCATTGACTGCTGCAGGAATATGAACGATCGTATATTTTAGGAACCAAATAATGATTTATATTTCTTCCCAATTCTGAAGCTACCAGAGCAAGCTTTTCTAAATCAATCAAGTTAGCTAAGAATAAACAGTTTCTTCAATTTCTTCGCATATGGGTTTACTGACAAACAGTGTGGCTTGTGATATTTCAAAATAAAGCACTACTGTGCATATTCTTAAAATAAGGCGACTTACCAGTTCAAAGCAGCTTCTCAACTTGCACGCTAATTCAGGGTTCTCATTTATTCGTATAATTTTTGTTCAAAATGAAAGTCAAACACAGACTGCGTTAAATTTTACAACCAAGGCCTATGCCACCAAAATAATAAATGCCTTCAAGCAAAACAACATACTTCAGCAATTCTTTGACTTGGCATCTCATCTACAATTGTAAAGCTTCCAGAACACTTTTTATTTGTTTTCGTTTGTAAAGCATATAAATTATTTGTTGCAAACCACTTTCTTCTTCTTTGATTTTGAGAAACAACAGAGAGAACGAAATGACGAACGCATTTATAATGGCGAATATTTTCCCGCCAAAGTCTCTCTTTTGTTACGAGGCTAAAAGCGCACAGGAAATCTTTGCCTGCATACATTTGTACCAAAAGTGCACATGTCCCTTCGTATTCCTCTGGTTAAAGTGCAATATTTAATCTCCGTTTGTTCATAAACAAAAATCTAAAATTGGCAAATAATCATCATACAATCCAAATTCACCAAACTCGAAGAAATAAACTTTTCCTTGTAAAGTATGCTAAATACCACCTTAACGTGATAGATGACTATCTGCTTTCATGTTTTAAGCCTTTCTGGTCTCCTTTGAACCATTTAGCTGGATTTAAATGCGAGATTTCGTGCACAGCTTCTCCCACTTCAGCTCCAGTTCAGTTATTGCATCGCGAAATCGCGAAGAGGATTCCCTCTATCCGCCATCTTCCAGAAAAGTAGCGCGCCGTCCCAGACCTCTGTGAAAAGGTCTATTGTCGAAATGGTCTATTGCTGTACAGACAGAAAGATTTCGTTTTCCAACTTTGACTCTTCACGATGCTATGACTGGTTGATCCCCGTCATCGTTTTTAACCAGTTCTGATTGGTACAACATACAGAAGACACGATGCCGAACTAGCTTTGAATGATTCTGATTGTCTCATTTCAAGACAGAATTATGCATAAAATAGGTCTGTTGGTTGTTATCAGACATTTTGCGAACAAAGTCGAAAGGTCATTGCGACGGCGTCCATTCGTATAAGATTTTATATTTCAGTTGAGTTGAGATCGGCAAGAACTTTTCAACAAAATTTCAAGCAAAATTTCGAGCAGACGCTTCTGTTTTTGAGTTTGAAGCAAGAAAAATATTACGGTTTAGAGAGATGTCTGAACTGAAAGTGGGGAATTGCAATTCCCGTTGCTCAGTGGTAATTCCTTCATGGGCGAAATGGGCGACTAAACGGTAATGCGCAGTGAGAGCACTTTCAATTAAAGTTCATTTCTTAGAAACATAAAAGAACCAAATGAAAAAAGACCATGCTTGTTTGGCAATACTGTATCAAACTTTAAAGATACAAATCATGATTATCTTATTCTACGGCCTGCGTGATGCTTCACTTTTACTTGGGTAGGTTTTCTCGTCATTTGTTCGGACTTCTAGGGCGCTTGTAGGTTTCTGCACAGCCTCCATATATTTTGCTTATAAGAGAAATGCATGCTAAAACTATAAAAGTATTTCCTTGTTCTAAATCAAGTGCGAAAGAGGTTGTGTTTTAATCCGTGTAAGAAAAAGAATGTGTTTATCTTGATCAATTTTCAGCTTTGGTTGAACAAGCTTCCTATTTAAAACATTCGCGTAAATTTAAGTCGCGTACCGGGTGAGTCAGAAAAATGTATCCACTCTTTGAAAACGTGTAACACACAAACTATAACACCGACTTGAAAAATTAAAACTCGGTTGTCTGACTGAGAGTTTAACTTAATTTTGAGAATTTATTCATAATTCCCAATGCATCATCTTAATCTCAAATGAAGAATTCCTGAAAACTAGCTTCCGTTGGCTTTCCTAAAGCTGACAGTGATTGGCTTAATTTGATCCATGTTTCAGCGATTGAAATGGTATAATAATGTTTTCATAGGTCAGGCATTGCTTTGTAATGATGCGGAAACTGTTGAAATGTAATTACGCTTTCCCATCAATGCTGCGCACCAAACAGTCAAAGTCTTCATGATAGTGAACAGGCCATTTTTGCTGTTTTTGGGCATATCAAGAAATAGGGCTTTTGGCTAATTCCCAATGCCAGAAGGAAATAATGCTCCTAAATTATGAGAAAATTCTTGAAAATCAAATTCAAACCACAGTAAGATGATAGAATTAAAATTTTGTAAATTGGTTGCACAGCTTTTCCTGCACGATGTTTCAAACAGTGGATGCATTTTTCTGACTTACCCAGTATATTTGGTTCAGTGTTGATTTCATGTACTTTGGTGAAGAGCCCGGGGGGGGGGCACTTCGATAACTTTTGTAGCGGGTATGTGCCGCTAGACTGGGTATCATTTTTAGCGATTGTGCTCCCAAAGAGGGTATCCTTTTTCACAAAAGTGCTCCTGGGGGGTTTATAGTTTTGAAATAATTGCTCTCGTACAGGATTTTGCTATTGTTTTTTGCCAGTTTGCTCCCAGACAGGGTAGTCCATAGAAAAATATTGCTTCCACACAGCACAGGGTGGAAGTTTCAATATCTCAGAGGCACACCCCCGTACTTTTTTAGGTCAAGTGCTCCCCCCCCCCCCCCGGGTTCAGAGATGCGTTGATAACAAAAGAAAATTTCCATCATTTTGATAAAGCAATAAAGCATTGAGATTCTAGAAGATTTCAACGTCATTGTCACTAGTTTTTTGGTGTTTTCAAGCATATATTATGTTGTTTAGTTTAAGTTTGATTTGCCTCAAGCTGTCGACATTGTTCTGTTTGCGTTTCAATCGGGTTGTAAATTAAAATAACTTCTTCTGTATGACAAAATCTTTCTGTTTTAGCGTTAATTTCTTTCAATGTAACGTCCCCCTTGCCTTTTTGCGTTGATTTTCTTTAATTTTGGGCAGATTCCTCTCGCATCAATTTAAGTCATATGTTTTTCATGCACGATAATTTCCAGCAGCGTTAAATTCCTATAATAAGATGTTTGTTATTGTGCCCAGCCAGAATCTAAATTGTTGCCATAAATACTCGAAGAATCAGTTGTTACAGCGAGTGAATTTCAAATAAGTGGAATCGAACAGTTCGGCGAGTCGAATCTGTGCTATTTAGGATCACGTTGCTTCAAACACAGCATATTTAGCTAATTTTAGATTGCAAGTTGCGTATCAGACTGAGCTGCTAAATTCAGTACGTTAAGAACGAAACTATACGGAGCGATAACATTCGAATAACACTTCTCAAACAAACTAATTCAGACTAGATTTAGAGTTGTTGGGATGCAGGGGGGGGGGTTCTTCCATAGTAAAGGTACCTGGGGATGTGCCGCCCTCAAGGGTATACTTTTTCGGANGTAAAGGTACCTGGGGATGTGCCGCCCTCACGGGTATACTTGTTCGGACTGCTAGTCTAGCCAAGGGTATGCTTTTTGGAAATTTTAGTCTATGCCAGTCTAGGCAAGGGTATGATTTTTGGCAATTTTCGTTTAGGAAAGGCAAAATTTTCTTAATTTGTGTCTAGAAACCCAAAATTTTGGCGATTTTGGTCTAGAGAAGGCGAAATTTTGGTGATTTGTGCCTAGAAAACTGCAAATTATGGCACTTTTAGTCCAGAAATTAGTCTATCCAAGGGTATTATTTTCACAAACATTGGTCTAGCCAACGGTACCATTTTGAAGATGATGGCGGCACACCCCTATCCGAAATTAGGCCAAGAACCCCCCCCCCCGTGTTGGGATGGCCCAAACCGCAAATGCAATGCTTGTTAGCATGTGACCGAAATTTAACTTTTGTTTAGATCATGTAAAATTATTTGTGTATTATTTATTTATTTATTTATTTATCGATTAAGATTAGTTTACTCTGTACATAATTGTATCGGGTCCGCCAAAAAAAAGTTCAGGCGTTTGAAAATTCATAGTACCTAGAGTACTGGATGGATTAAAAGGGAATAAATTCTGTCTGATAGCCGAAAGACCGAAATATGTTTGAGATTTTTCTCGTCTTTTTATGAGTCCTGAAAATATAGGTAAATTCAACTTTACGAAAATCCCTTGTTTGTGAAACGCTTGAAAAACGTCCTGAATCATCGATTAAATCGTGGACAAACTTCTCGCACAGGGCAACGCAAAATACATTTTTCACCGGTATTGTGTCGTCTGCACATTTATTGCCATGGAATCAAAAACCTTTAGTATTTTATTGAAAATTCATTTCTGTAACTCTTGAGAGAGATGAAATGTCCTAGCATATTGTTTTGTGTGAAAGATTCCTTACGATTTGATCGAGTGTTTTAGGCCCAATTTTAGCTATTTCGCAATCAATAAATTTTCGTAAAGTTAATTTTCCCTATGTTTTCCTAGCTCATAAAAACGCGAGAAAATCACAAAAATACTTCAATCTTTCTGGTATCAAAAGAAATTTGATTCATTCAAATCCATCCAGTACTTATGTACTATGATTTTTCAAACGCTGGAATTTTTTGGCGCAGCCGGTATATAACAAGCTAGATTCAATTAAATGATCGATATAAAATAAGATGACAAGCAGACAGACTAAATTGACAATTTTCCCGGCTTCCAGGTTGCCCAGCCCATATCAACATACGGGGAAGAACCCTTGTAAGAATTACCCTGGGTGCCAGACCCACCCTGAAAGAAAGACCTGGGCTATGTAGGTACATATCAAGCCCCTCAGCTATCAAAGACCATGTATCAACAAGTCAGGGCATATTTGATAATTCTGAAGTTTGAAATGATTCTGAGTTGGCTGCAGCTTGAAAACCCTCTGCCATTGACTGGTCCAACCTTTAGTCAGTTTAACTGATCCAAAATGCGATTTTATTCGAAACTTCAATTCTTGTGATTAAAAAGTATGCTTCAAACTATGGTTACCCAAATTTGATGCCAATTTGGTAAATACGACAAGAGTAGAATAGTTGACATTAGAAATTTTGATTATTTCATAGACAGCAGAACATGTTGTGGGCTGCCTAGTTATTTTCAGTCATTTTACTGAAATTCTGAATAAAATAATGTCTGATAAATAAGGCTTGCGTAAAATCTAATATGTAACGATTGAAAGATATTCTCGGGGGATTAAATTTGAAAATGATTGTACAAATCATATTTGCATACTAATGTTTTCAGTATTGTGGATTCACTTTCAAACAGGTCGCAAAATTTGTAATGACTATCTCGGAAAGCAGATTGAGCGTACGTACCTTGACAAATCGATAAATCTTGAAATCACTAAACCAGCATAGCAGTGTGTTTTCATCATTCCATCATACTTTCTTATGCAGGTTCTTGAAGAAATGAAGGATTTTTAGTTCTTTTGGTACGCTTCTAGGTGTGTACGTTAAATCATATTATCTATGACTGTTACAGTAAGCATATCCTTGAAGCTCAGTGCATTTGAAGTGATTTTTGATCAGTATTTGAAGAAGTCACCTGGCCAAACTAGATGTGGTTCCCACAAGTGAAGCATCTATTCTTAATGTTTTTGCGTAGGCCAACTGCTGTTTCTTCAACAGTGTCCGATGCAATTTTTATCTGCAATAGATTCGATGTTAACATGCTGTGCAGACTGCAAATCGCAGGTCATAACTAGCAATTTTCTACGAATTTGTAAACAAGAATTTATCAAGAAATTAAGTTCTTGTGCCTTCTATTTTTACCTGTGTTGATAAGAGAATCTTATATAACAGTGCAACAACGAACTACCAAAAACAAGAGCGGAGATCAAGATCTGATTTTCAAAAGATAAATGTCAAGTTAATAAAAGTGGTTTTTGTCTCGATGAAGCATTTGTGTTTACCAGGGGAAATCCTAATTTCTACAGGTCCCATTTAAAACTTGAAGCTGAAGCGTCTCTCCAAAAGGTGTGGTACACGTATTTTTTTATAAGAAATCAAGAATTTGAACCAGTACCGAACGTTTCTTATCAGCCTTTGAGTACTCAGAGTGTCTTACGAGTTTCTTGCGAGTTCCATAACAATCTTCATGTCTACTTTCTGTGCCCTCGTGAACATTTAAAAACGAGGTTTTTTGAAGCCTATCGAATGTTTAGATATTACTCAAGTACCTTCAGAGTGACATCAAGTGAAAATAAAGTAAAAATTCGCTAAGAATTTCCTTGAATAAATAAATACTTGCTTGAATAATTTGTTCGCAGTACTGGAGTTTCTTAATTTAATTTTTAGCGATCTGAGAGTTGTGATTTTCAGGTGGTCCTACCTGAAAATAGTTCAGTCTTTCTGCTATCAAGAGAAATTTGATTCATTCAAATCCATCCAGTAATTTATTTGTCTACGATTTTTCGAACGCCTGAACTCTTTTTGGCGCACCCGGTATAAAAGATATGTGTATATTTATGCTGTTTGGCCATTTAATACTCTTCTGGTAGCAGACTTTCATGACACGTCTTCGTTCCATGAAAAAAGCATAAATTATTTGGAAGGACCGAAATGCCTTGAGTATGTTCTTATTCATTTGATAGTAGGCGCATTCACTGTCATTGGCCAATTTTAAATAAAATGTTTGGAATGACAATTTTTTTCCCATTTGCTAATTACTGCATTTCTCGATTAAATCGCAAATCGTTTGCAGCCTCTTTCCGCAAAGCAGGACTAACAAAGATGTATACGTTTTGGAGCAGAGAGTTCATCCTTATTGATGTCCTACTGGGGCGACCATGGACACTGAGAGAGTGATATTGAATGAAAGTACCGCTATGCGCGCCTCTCTAGATGCATAAATATTAACAGAAAAGCTATATTGATTACATATTCAAATGAGATTCTTTATTTACTATTTGACATAAACTATAGATTGTATATCTACATATGCTAAAATTAACAATTTCTGTTTCTATAATTTTATCTGAAGTTTGATAAATATACAAAATCTGCGAAACTACCTTCAAGTCTCATTAGCTACCGGGTGTCCCAAAAAAGTACTCCTGTTTGAAATATCACCAAAGTTTGATTACATGGCCGATCTTTAAATTTCTTTCTTTGAAAAAGTAGATCAAAGACCAAATTATTTTCCCAGATATAGCTGTGATTGGATTTAAAATTAGCATATTTAGCTCTTTTAGGGCTGCCTGGTTTTGAAGCATACTGCAAAAAGCACTCATGATTACCAGATTAATTTCTCTTTTATATTAAGCTTCTAGTTTGGTCATAGATGTCGGAATGAAACAAAAAAATATCATTGTAGAGTTGAAGGATAATGAAAAATCTCAAAATAATGGCTCTTCAGACAAGATTTACGAGGTTGCTTCAAGAGTATAGCTCAGAATAAGGTTTTTCAACCTGTAATTTTATACCCTATAAGCAATGAAAATAAACATTTTGTCATCTTCAAATATATTTGGATCATTGACAAAAGAGATTAAACAAACAAAATTATGATAGGTTTGATAATCGAGTTTTGGTGATTTTTTAAACGGGAGTACTTTTTTGGAACACCCGGTAGTAAAGGCGTCCTCTAGTAGGACATTATATTTAGGTGTAACTGTCTATCAACTTCGAATATTAAACTCCTATCGTTCCTGAAATTTTGCAGTTGTCGCTTTAAATCTCTAATTTCAAGGAGCATAGGGGTCAAATCTTTGAAAAAAGGTAAGTGCATATGTAGACTTACGACGTGATTCCTTGCATTCGCTCAATATTTTTAATCTGATTTTTTACATCCAATTCAATGAACGATACTGAGACTTATGTAATGAGTATAGCATATATGGTCATTGCATCTTTCTTTGGATTGAATGGCGTGAAAGGAACTTCCGGTACTTTGCTTTGATTCTTCTGTGGCACATTTTGATATCTTCATTGTTTTCAGAATTACGGCGTTTCTCTTTTTATTGATAGAAGTCATGAAAAGTTGAAAAAAAATTCAGATCATCGTAAATTCTAGATTAACAGAGAAATCTGGTAGAATTTACAAGAATAGTAGACAGTTTATGAAGGCCTACAATATGGCACCCTGGGTACCAGACTCATCTGTCTGGTACCCAGGGTAACAATATGGTGGCAAGGTGGCAAGCAGAAATTTGTCGTGTATGATTTAGAAATTTGATGACGTCACAATCTCAAAAGAAATTTAAACATAAAAGATTCTGAAGGAAGGTGTAGTAACCATTTACGCTACCTTTTAGAAAGATTTGAGGCCACGTATGAGTGGCCTGAAGCAATTTTGGAACGTTCAACAATCAGTAAAACTTCTCATCAAATTTTCTTTTTGCATGACTTTGGACGATGCCAAAAGTATACAAAGACTTAATGAGCATCGCATTCGAGCAAAAAAAGACCTTTTAATTACAGCCAGAACTATCACATTTTGAGCTATTTCGGTAATGTACATCTCGAGAAATATCAGAGCTTCATTTATGACATTTCCAAACATGTGGAGACCACGATTTTAGCAAAAAATGGATCTGATGATCTATCCTTTAGTGATTTCGTAGCATACTTAGAAATCAGCTAGAATGACAAAAAATGCTACTAATTTGAAGGTCTAGCTAAGACATAGAATATCACTAGGATTAATGTGGTCTGTTAAGGAAAATATAGAATTTTTCAATTTTTAATAAAATCTGATACAGGTGGTTTTATCATAATATTTTTTTGGCCTTCAAGTATACACAATTTTCGAAGTTTTAATATTACAAATGTAAGGCTATGCCCGTTGCAAGTGTCATGTATGTTGTCGTTCTCGGGTTGTGTTTTGGTCAAATCAAAACATCCATCCATCAAATAAATCGACATTCCAGTTTGAGCATAATTCAAGACAATTGATCTATTTGTGCCAAGTCACCCAAAATAATGTATCGGAGTTTGCCTAAATGTACGGTCATGAGCTATTGACTAATTTCAATGCATCATCGATCTGTGTTAATTATTTAAGTTCCCCAAAAGAAAGATGGATGATGTTATTATTCAACAGCTAAAACCTGGAAAATGCAACTCTTGAAATAGTCATTGTTTCAAATTATGGCCAAATTTGATGATTTAGGACATCATTAATTAAAATAAGAATTCATCAGGTTTGAGACAAAAATACTTTTGCAGGATTAAAATACATTTACCTCTTCTAATTATATCGGGTGCCCAAAAAGTACTTGTGTTCGAAAAATCACCAAAATTTGATTACATGGCCGATCTTTAAATTTCTTTTTTGGCAAGATCATGGACCAAATTATTTTACCAGCTATAGCTGATCTTGTGATTGGTTTTAAAATTAGCAAATTTAGCTCTTTTCAGGACTACCTGGTTTTGAAGCATCCTGCAAAAAGCTCTGATGATTACAAGATTAATTTCTTTTTGTATATTAAGCTTCTTGGTCATAAATGTCAGAAGAAATGCAAAATATCATTGTAGACTTGAAGGATAATGAACAATCTCAAAATAGTGGCTCTTGGGCAAGATTTACGATGTTGCTTAAAGAGTATAGCTCAGAATGAGGTTTTCAGCCTGTCATTTCATGCCCTTTAAGTAACGAAAACAAACATTTTATCATTTTTAAATATATTTGGATCTTTGACAAAAGAGATCAAAAAGAAAACTTTATCATAGGTTTGATAATCGAGTTTTAGTGATTTTTTAAACGGGAGTACTTTTTTGGTACACCCGGTAGTATAAAATTCATCTGAAGGTTCTTTAATTCATAGCCAATACACATAAAATTTACATCAGCATTTTTAAAGCACAATATCTGTCACTATTCACTTATATCCTACATAAAATTTCCAGTTTTATCTTCTTTGGCCTTGTGAAAAGAAAATGCTTATAAAATAAGCTATAAGAAGAAATATAACAGATACCACTGTCAGAAGGATGGCAGGCAACATCGATTTCTGATCCGGTATGAAGTGTGTTATGAGTCCACCCTAAAAATATGAATATGGCAGTTGATTATAGAAATGCACTACCTACAGTGTTTGAGGTGATCACAAATCTTAAAAACCCAGGGGGCACTTGACCAGATTTTGGGTTGGGGCCGTGCCACTCCAGCTTCAAAAACATACCCGTTCCTAATACCAATTTTTCGAAAATGTATACCCGACTTCGTACCAATTTCTCCAAAATGTATACCCGACTTTATGCCAATTTCTCGAAAATTATATACCCGAATTTATACCAATTTTTCAAAAAAATGGCCTATTTATTTGTTCTTTATACCAAAATCACAAAAATGGATACCGTTCTTTATACCAAAATCGCGAAAATCACTGCCGTTCTTTATACCAAAATGGTGAAAACAATACCCTTTCGATGGCACGACCCCTAGTACCCAAAATATACATAGTGCCCCCAGGGTTAAAACATTTTCGAGACATGAAAATTTCGACTTACAGCTTGATGAGTCAAAAAATGTTATCAGCTGTTTAAAAAATCATACTGCAAAAACAATCAAACCAATTCGTAAAATTTGAGAGAGTTTTTGTATCGAAGAAGTTTCATTTTAATTTGTTGGTAATTTCTCATAATCTAGGATGCATCATGTCTAGAAGAAATAACATGATAATTAGCCAAAATCAATTTCATGGGTCCATCTCAATATTCCGACATCTCGACAATTCAACATCTCTATATTCCGACCTCTTAATATTCGGACATCTCAACATTCCAACATCTCATTGCCAGTGGCGTAGCCAGGGTGGTGTCATTGGGGGGGGCGAATTGCGAGCGAAGCGAGTATAAATTGGGGGTCCGGGGGCTTGCCCCCGGAAAATTTTTTGCGGCCACGCCCTTCAGAACGTCGGAAAACGCCCCTTTTTGGATAAACCATTCTAAAAAGAGAAGGAGAAGAGTGCTCATGATGGGCTATTTGGCGAGAAAAACTTCGATAATCAGGACAAGGTGTGGAGACATTCATGATCTTCATCGTTAGTGTTGTAATATTTCAAAAGTTTGATAACGAAAGACATGACATTTCTCTTGCAGGATTATTAATTTTGCCAGAAATTTCATTCACCCCCCTGAGGGACCGATTTTATTGCAGATTTTGGGCTTTTCTCAGACACCAACTTTTTGACCATTGGGGGGAGACCGCCCCCCTGGCTACGCTACTGCTCATTGCCTTGCCCAAAATCATTCAAAAACGTGCTGTTTGATTTGATACAGATTTTTAAGAAAGAATACATTTTGCGGCCTAGCATAGATTGGACAGGAAATTTTGCTTCAACAGTTTCCTTGGTAAGAAAACCATACCCTGAGCCATTACCATTCTACAAGTTGAAAAGTGAATTAGATTGAGCCACTACATATTTGTTAGGCAACGCTGATGGAAAACATTTTTTGGGGAATTCTTCACTTGAGAGCATAATAATGCATTGTGAATTATATATCTAAAGTTTAATTAAGTCAAAGCCTCAGTGGACCAATTTTTCCAGTGTTTGTTGTTGATTAGGCTACCAAACTTTAGAATTTTATTGCGGAAAATCTAGCTCAGCTTTTGCCTTCAAGTTTGGCATGTATCCAGGGACAGTAATTTTCAGATAACACTTTTTAGTTTTTTAAGAAATTATTTTTATATCAGCAAGTACCACCTACGGTTCATGACATAAGCACTATGGAAGTTGCAACTATTTTTATCAATAGAAATGAGAACGTAGGATACGAAATACAAACTTATCGACAACAATGTTGGTATTATTAGGTTCTGTTATGTTGAAAATCTTTATTTCTGAAATTAGAGAGGATTTATGTTTCCTTATTATGTACGTTTTTAAATGTAATAATTCCGCGAGATTACAAAATTTTTAATTTTAAGGCATACCAGACTAAAGCGGGGCATTCCTCTCAGGCCCTTGCCCGTAATCCAAAAGATGCTCCGTGGTACATTAACTTTTCGCCATCAAATGAAAAATTGCAATACTGTACATTTTATTTATCGATGTTCTTATGGTGATTTAGTGGTTGAATATGCTACTAATGAAGATCTTTCCTTAGGCAGTTCTAGCTATGAAAAAGGGCGTTGGTCGCATTTATAGCCAAAGTAGAGGGCGTGGTCGAGAAAATTTTTTTCTAGCCCCCTCAATCCAAAATATGCTCCGCGGTCCCTTTATGTATCTCCGTTGTCAGTGGCAACAAAGTTTGATTAAAATATTTAGATTAGTGGAGTGGATAATGAAGTTCTCCTGAAACCTATACAATATTTCAAAATGAGCTTTCTCCAAACCTGGGAAAGCAAATGATTGCACTGAATACGTCTTTCGATTGCCAAAAATATGGTTAATACTATACTTTTGCAGAATTTTGATAGACCGATTAGTTCCCAAATAATTAATAAAGTTCTGGAGATCAGGATTTGTTGGACTTGCCAAAGTCTCACTTTCTTTCCTCAATCCATTATGGTAAAAGTCGCTGCGGGGGCAGGGAGAAGGAGAAAGCGGAGGAGAAGGAGAGGGGAAACTTTTCCCTCTCCTCCTCCTCCGCTTTCTCCTTCTCCCTGCCCCTGCAGCGATTTTTACCGTAATCGACTGAGGAAAGAAAGTGAGACTTGGGCAAATCCAAGGATTTGTGAAAACCAGCTTTCCGTGCTCATTAGAGCAGAAAGCAGAGTTAGCCACTTATACATTTTTAGCCAATGCTGATGGAAAACAATTTTTGGGGAATTCTTCATTTGATAGCATAATACTGCTTTGTGAATTATGCAGTATATCTAAGGATTTTAATAATTAAGTTGAAGCCTCAGTGGGCCACTCGTGCTGACATTTTCTACTACATTTGATGGTTTTCAGCAGTAGGAATTTTCAAATGGGGGATACATTTCTCGACCTGGTATTTCCCAAATAATTCTACAATGTATTTGGCTATCTTTAGATAAGCAATAGAAGAGATCACCACAACGATTCCATAACAAGTAATAAAGTTGGATCAACTTTCA
>REGM01000007.1:2691205-2789335 GCA_004194415.1 Aurelia aurita
AGCCTCCCTTTAGCCTCCCATCATCAATAGCCGAAGAAAGCTGCGAGGATTGCTGTGGTGAAATCTGAAGGGCATTTTGGATTTTAAAAGCAGGTTTTCAATGTCAATGTGAAGGAATCTCCAAGCAATACATAGAAGAAGTACTAATCTTGGTACTGGTATGTTTTGTTTTCTCTACAATCTTAATGAAGCATGAATTTGAAGGGTTTTAGAATCGGTGAATTGGAATCTTGTTGAATTGGCCTAGGCCCTTTTAAAGCCCTAAGCGCCCGGCATCAAAACGAGGTCATCGATTTTTGGCTGATTTTTCGAATAGTTTGAACATGAGTCGTAGTTGTAGCGATTATCAGTCCATCAAGGTGCGAAACTACGACGATTGCAATGAGTCTACGTGGCAATATGCTTCAGAATAAATTTAGCAACAACAACAACACATTTTAGGATGAAAGGAGATGAAAGGAAGCTTTCGGAGACACACGGACTGACCTAACGATGGAGACACCGAATTTCTGGAGACTCACGGAATTTCTGGAGACATACGGAGAATAATCAAAGTACCCACGATACTTGATTCAATACATAGTCGTAATTTCGCTCTTTGACTGAATTGATACCGCTACAACTATTGACTGAACTGCAGCGACAACAACAAAATAAATTCAATTAGATGAGAAAAAGTTGAAGGCATCTATGGAGTAAGGCTACCTCAATACCACAAGCAACTACGAAGAAAGATCCTTTGTATCCAAAAACGTAACCAGCGCGTGTTTTGCCTTTCATGGTGCGTGCGCATCAGATGTAAACAAAAACAAAAACATTGAATGAGGTATATTGTTTATGACACAATATTCTAAAATACACGGTCGTCTAATCTAAACTGTTCAAATCATTCGAAAACTTCACGGATAGATAAGCGAATGTCTAAAAGGAAGGCTGACTTTGAAGAAGTCAAAAGCACTTTCGAGCAATTTACAGCTGATGCAGCTTGTGGCGCTGTTTACCACAAAATTATCGTCGTGAAGGCAGGTTTCTCGCAGCTTTCTTGGACTAAATTTACGGCCTGCTTTGAAGAACAGCTTATTCGTGCAATTATTTCATTGGTTTAGGTCGCTGATAATTTCTACCTATCCTTTCCCTACTCCCTATCGCTAAGGAGAATATCAGAGCAATTTTATGGAACTTTTTCCAAATTTCCGATAGAAGCCTATAGAAATTTTCTGAAGATTTACCCCAAAACAAGATGGCTTCGTGTTTTCAACGCTGCTATGACGAGTTAGCCACCCAGGTTTCAAGGCATCCTATGTTAGTCTGAGATATCAGTCTACTATCAGACAGCAAGAATGCTGTGTCTTTTAAACTAACAAGTTTTAATTGTATTACAACCTTTCAAAAGTAAATGAACACTTTTATCGCCTTTTTGCATAGAAGGCCCTTCGTCATCTTCTCCCAATGCTTAACCAAGAACATTTCCATTTAGTCTTTCTACTATTGTAAATAATTTGCAGAAAATTCGACCTATCTTGTAAGCCCGTAGCCAACATTTTGTCTACAGGGCTTCCGACGACGGGGGTGGGGGGGCAGGGGAGCCATGCCCCCTCACTTTTTCGCAAAGTACATCTCTTGTGATGAAATATTAACACCAATTTCTTTTTGACAAGATATTTCCTTCAACTGTCCGTCCAACTTTGCTTTCTAATAACTTTCGTATCTTGAAAGATGATAGGTAGAAAATGTTCAGGTAGCTAGTGACTATGGGGAGGCAGAAATAGACGAAAGCTAATTTTATCAAGCTTTTCAGTCGCTTCTCGCAGACGTATTTTCATTAGAACTGGGGAACGCAATGATCGATTATTGCTTAGTAAACCCACAGGGAAACTAGATTAACTGTTGAGTTTTTGTTATTTGGTAATTTATTCTATTTTTGGATTAAATTAACCTCCTGTTCGCTGCGCAGCACAATAGAATCACGGAAAATAACAGGAGGTTGATTTAATACAAAAATAGAATAAATTACCAAATAACAAAAACTACAAAAATCAACAGTTAATCTTGTTTCCCTGTGGTAAACCTTTAGATCTACGGTTCCATTAGCCTGCGTGCAGACTGTACTTTTTCATAACTACATTAACAGCATGAGATTTCAGTGATACAAATTTTCTGACAAATGCATAACGGAAACTTTTTCCGACCGAAATTTCGCTTGTCCGAGGTTTGTCCTGCCAGAACATTTGCATATGTTATTTTCTCTGTGATTCTCTGCAAAGTATAGTTATCAAGCCAGGCCATGTTCGATTATTGTACTATTTTTGTAACAATGGAGAAATTGTCAGAAAAAGAGGAAAAGGACCTCAATTAACTGGTCCAAATGATGCAGCTGTCCAACATCATTGTTATTTTTGTAACTTATTAATGCGTTAGCATATTTTTGTTATTTCTCTGCAAAAAGAAGATTCTTCACTATATTAAGAAATCTGACAGATGTTGTCCACAAATTTTTATCCAAAATTGTTTAAATATGTCCGAAAGTATTTCCGCCGAGATTTTCTCGTCCAAAACATTTGCTTTTTAATTTTACGCAATCATCGTTAAATATAAGGATAGAATCAGACGGTTTATTACTGCGTTACATTTCAAAGAACATCTAAATTTCTGTATGGCTTCACGTGGCTTCATTAGTATGCCAAAATTTGGTCCCCTGCTTTTCTGAAGTCGTCGGAGGCCCTGGTCTATGACCAAAAATTGAATAATTTTGTTTTACATTTCTAATTAACAAGATATCATATTCATTTTTGACAGATAGATGAGATGCGTTTATGGTTTTCATATGCTTCTTCAAAGTTGGACATCCAGGAAATCAGTTTGGTGTATGATACATGGCATGAAATAGAAGATCTTGAGGTATTTTTCGCCGTCAAATTTGTAGGAAGTTTCAGACTGCGACACATCAATTAGGGTGACTTCAATAAAGTATCCTTCAACGAACATTTCCATTTTATACCATTGTTGGGTGATCAGCACCTTCGTCATAACAACTCTCATATATGATATCTCTCTGAAGAATTTTCCTTGTAGCAATTGTTTTGTCAACTTTAGGTCCCTTTGAAATGTAATACTGTGAGATAGTGCCTTTGCCAGTTTGCTGTATATGCACGGTTTCCTGGTCTCTGCACCAAGGATGCAGCAGATCCGATCCTGCATCCAATTGGCTATCATTTACTTGCTCGCAATCAAACACTTGCAAGTTTGGCATTCTTTTAAGTGACCCACGTAGGCTTGTTCGTCTCATCGGAATCGATGCTGCTGTGGAATCAACCTCTTTATCAAAGGATTCATCTTCTTTTTCACTGAAAGAGCTTTTTATTGACATAGTTGACTTTCGAAATAGTTTTGGTTGGGTGAAATCTGAACTGAGTGTGTCTGTGATCATCCTCCTGTTGTCATCTTCTTCCCATCTCCCCATACTGCATGCATTATCTTCTGTTATGTTTTGCATGAATATTGTCTCATCATTGAACGATTCATCTTGTGAAAATGACGCCGTTGACATAACATTCTCAGTATCAAATGAATTTACACCAGAACTTAATTGGGAAGGAGTTGGAAAGTCACCTGATACTAAAGAACATTCGAATGAACTGTTTCTTGTTTCCATGGAACTTTTTCTTGTCAGATTACTATCATCATCGACATCAGATTTTGAAATTTTGATTAGAGTTGTTGATGACATATTGCTCATGTTTATAAATGACGTAACTTTCTTTAAAGCTGAATCTAGTATCTTAGTCCCTTCGGATTTAATACTGAACGAATCATCCTCCTTAAAATGTCTTTCCTTGGCCTGAATTTCAATTTCCTTCTCGATTACAGGCAAGAAATAACTCCTCAGTGTGCTTGCAGACTGGCTGATGGATTGAAATACATTAACAAATTGTAATCCATCATTTTCAGCGCATTGCTCTAAAGGTAGGCCATGCCATGCAAAGCTCTTTCCACTGTCGACACTACTTTGCCTTGATTCATTAGGACTTGGTCTAGCCCTTGGTGGAGGGAATCTTGGAATGTGAACTGGCACTCGATTTGTAACATCAGGACTCCAACGGTACTGTACCCTGTGGCCTAGATCCTCTTGCGACAGAACTGCATCATCATGGTCCATATGGATTGGTGTAGCGACCCCATTTGTGAAAACATGTCGCACATCCCGTGCTCTTCGAAACTCTCGCTTGCGTATCCCACGTCTTATTATGTAGGCTACAAATATAGGACTACTCAGCCCTATCATAATAATAATAATGAGAATAGGGCCTACTATCAAATCTGTGTTTCCTTCTTGCTTTGGTACGTGAGCTCGCCTCGGGCATCTGTCACTGATTTCTGTGGAGATAAAGTTGAGCGAAAAATGCGGATATAATTTGCGAAGTAATTCAGAGTTCGGTTTACCTCTGCTGCTAAGAATTTTCGGCAGTTGCTTAGTAAGGACCTCACTACAACTATTCCTATTGTATGTTGATAATACCCATGAAATACTGTAATCATTTGACTTGATTGCAGTTATCCAGATATCTCGCATCTCTGTGTTAATACCTTTTTCTCGCAGGAACTCAGCAATTGTTGAAGCAAACAAAATCCTGTGGTTTAAATCTATAACAAAATTTCGAAATCCTCGAGTAACTTTCATGACTACTTGATGCATGGACATGAATTTATCAACCAATACATCAACTCTGATTTTCCGTCTTTTAATCTGCCCTCTGTTGTTACGTGCGCAGAGAAGAAATATGAATTCACCTTGATTTCCATGAATAGGAAAGCCAATTATCTTCTGTCTGGTATGGTCTAATGATATCCAAGAGTTAGAAAATAGTTGCTTGTTATCTTTTGTTCGCAAAAAGACTTGATATCTTTCTTTGGGACCCCAGTCAGAATCCTGGAAAACATGTTTCGGGTATGTACGTGAAAATCCACGGCCTGCTACTGCTGTGAAGCTACTAGCAAACTCGTAAGGGTCGTCAGCTGCCTGATCAGTATGATTCATAGCACCTTCTGATACACTGATAAACAGCTGAGTCAGAATGGATACGTGGAGAATCAACGAGAGCAGCTTTATAACCATACCACATCTGATATATGGAGTTTCTTTTATATCGTTTGTTTTGACTTATCTACAGGCGTTATTAATTGTGCAGGATGCAAGAAATCCTTGTCAAAATTGGTTTACAAGTAAATTCAATCTTGCTATCAGATAACCATTTGCTGTATGTATGTAGTCTGGTGCGAGCTTGATTCTTGAAAATCTGGTTGACTTCTAAATGAAGCTTGTTATAGGATAACCACTTCCCACAGCTCAGCTGTGTCTTGCTGAAGAAAATTGGCTTAGAAATCAATACAGATTTGTTATGTAAAACCATTTGCTGAAGTTCTGTGATAGCTTCTATGTTGAAGGTGTACTTGCTGACAAATTAATTCTAGTTACAAGTTTAGTTCAAGCTTCTCTTTTGAAATTGTGCTGCCTTATAAATGAAGTTGTCTTTACTTATTGTTTTAGAAAATTGGCTTAGAAATAAATGCACGCTTGTGATACAATAACATCAGCCTCTTTAAAGAGTAACAAGTTGCTGAAGTTCAGTTAATGCTTTTTTGTTGCAGATCTGTGTGCTTGTAAAAGAACTTTTGTTGCTGGATTACCACTTCCCCAAGAGCTCAAATCATGTATCGTTGTTTAAAACTGATGTATTAGTAAACGCAATATTGTGTGGAACTCTTCAATTTCTTTGCTGAGAATTTGTTTTGGTGCACATGAAGTCCATTGTTGAGTGACCACATATCAAAGCTCAATGAAGCTGCGTTGTTGTTGAGAATTGGCTTATTAGCAAGTGCAGTTCAAATACCATGAGATAACGTTCATTGCAATTTCCATGCTGAAACTTTGTTTTTTGTGCTAATGAAGGCTTCTGGTTGAGCCGTTGAGTAGCAAGATGCCAGAGCTTACTCACGTCTCGTTGTTGAAAACTGGCTTACAAGTAGGTGCAATCTATAACAATATTTTCTACAGTACGTTGCGTTTCGTGCTGAAAGTGTCTTCTTGTGTAAATGAAGTCTTCTTGCTGGATAACCACACGCCAAAACTCAATCGAATCTCCTAGTCGAAAGTAGATTTATTATTAAAATGTAGCCTTGTTATAAAATAACCATTTGCTTACATTCAAATCAGTTCTTACTGCTGACGCTTTGAATTATCACAGCTTTAGAGGCTGATCAATAATTAATTGTGAAAGAATCAAACTTGTTTGTTATAAGTTGTTTGTGGGAACAGCCAAAAGTTGTCATGTTTCTATGTCTTCTTCTCTTTAGGCTCTGAATCACAAATCCCTATCATGAATATTAATGTTTGGTCACTGGGCGATTGCAGAAATCTATTGAATAAGATCAGTAATGGAAATAACTTTCAGTCATCTCATAAATCTCATGGGCTTTGACAATTAACCAGAGTGGTAAGAACCATTGTTCTCAATGTAAACCCTATGGATTTAGAATATATTGAATCGTCACTCTGTATTTAGAGACATGTCTACCATCGTTTAGTATACGTAATTATGAGAAGTTTGTTCGCTTGTCAGATCTCATTTGGCTTTTATAATTGATCCTGTGGCGAACTGTATTGTTTCCAGGAAAACCTCTTTCGATTAAAACGCTTAATGTTGGTCGGAGATTATAAAGAAACTCCAGGAAACTCCTTGAATCTGCATGCTTACGCTAGCTCTTGGATAACACATCTGATCGGCTGNCTGGTCAGAATATGCGTCGTCATCTCATAAATCTCATGGGCTTTGACAATTAACCAGAGTGGTAAGAACCATTGTTCTCAATGTAAACCCTATGGATTTAGAATATATTGAATCGTCACTCTGTACTTAGAGACATGTCTACCATCCTTTAGTATACGTAATTATGAGAAGTTTGTTCGCTTGTCAGATCTCATTTGGCTTTTATAATTGATCCTGTGGCAAACTGTATTGTTTCCAGGAAAACCTCTTTCGATTAAAACGCTTAATGTTGGTCAGAGATTATAAAGAAACTCCAGGACTTGAATCAGCATGCTTTCGCTAGCTCTTGGATAACACATCTGATCGGCCGTAGGGTTACTATGTATTTCCTTGCTCCCTGTGGTATCTTTTTGTGACATTGTATTTGTTATTGTAAATTTTATGAGGGTAAAAAAAGATCTAATCCTCAAACTTTCTTCATTGCTTTCATCTCTTCAAAAGTAAACTTCCCGATAAACTTTTTGATTTAGATACAAGCTACCGGGTGGGTCAGAAAAAACAATCCCCGTTTGAAAGGCCACGGCTCCCTGGATATTAAAGCGATAATATTAACAAACACATTATTTAATGGTTGAGATGTTCAAATATAATTTAAAATTTACCTGACTGAAATCGGCCACTCTGTTCTAAAAGTATGAGCGATTTTCTAGAGAAAGCCTCTTCAAGAAACCTTCAAAAAAGGCCTAAAATCACGAACAAATTTTCTAATTATTTCTGCCTTACAGCAATGACTTGCACATGCTTTAGCAGGGATGGGACTTTCATCTTCCCAAGGGGATGAAACGTGCTAAAGCATGTACAAGTCATTGATATTACGGCAGAAATATGACGGAAATTTGGTCTTGATTTTATGCCATTTTTGAAGGTTTCTTGGAGGGGTTTTCTTGAGAAAATTGGCCGATTTCAGTCAGGAAAAAATTAATAATTTATTTGAACATGTCCATTATTAAACAATATATTTATCAATATTATTGCCTCGATATCTAGGGAGCAGTGGCCTCTCAAATGGGGATTGTTTTTTCTGACTCACCAGGTACAAGCGGGTACAAGCTGATGTTTCTGGCTAAAACATCTGCAGTTGTTGATTCACTATCAGGAATCTTCTTTAGGAGACTACTGGAACCAACATGCTTTTGCTAGCCATTGGATTAACACATATGTACACCGGGTGTCCCAAAAGAAAGTACTCCTATTTAAAAAAATCACCAAAATTCGATTATCACTCCTATCAGTCAATTTTCTTTATGATCTCTTTTGTCAATGATCCAATATATTTAAAGATGATAAAATGTTTGTTTTCGTTACTTAAGGGTATAAAATGACAATTTGAAAAACCTTATTCTGAGCTATGCTCTTTTTAACTTACGTCGTAAATCTTTCCAAAGAGCCACTATTTTGAAGTCTTTCCGTTATCCTTTAATAAGTCTACCATGATAGTTTTGCGTTTCTTTCTGAAATTTATGACCAAACTAGAAGTTTAATATACAAAAAGAAATTAATCTGGCAATCATCAGTGCTTTTTGCAGCATGCTTCAAAACAAGGCAGCTCTAAAAAGAGCAAAATTTGCTCGTTTAAAAACCAATCACAAGATCAGCTACACCTGAGAAAATAATTTGGTCTTTGATCTTCTTGCCAAAAAAATAAATTTAGAGATCGGCCACTTATTCAAATTTTGGTGATTTTTCAAACACGAGTACTTTTTTGGGACACCCGGTAGCATTGGATCTCCAGTATTTTACAACTTCGTCACTTCTCAGGCAAACTTCTCGATGTATCGGGTGAGTAAAAAAAACTTACACCTTTTGAAAAATTATCAAAATTTGATTACATTACCGATCATGGAATTTTTTTACTTGCATTTGTGTCAAGGAACAAATCAATTTTAGAAATATTGCCAAGTCTTCAAATGGTTTTCAATTTTGCGGGAATTTGTGCTTTTAGAAGCTATCTAGTCTTGAAGCATACACCGAAATCGCAAGACATGATTATCAAATTGAATTTTCATGCCACACCACCACTAAATTGCTTTCTTGTGTCCCTCTTATGTCTATGGTGTAGCTTTTATATTGTGTGGGACTCGACGTTTCATATAGAATCGCAAATTATTGCTTTCTGCCTAAAAATGCCATGTTCTGTGAAAAACATTGCTCAAAATATGGTGTTTATGCCTCAATTTTGTTGTTTCTCTTTAGGAAAAACAAAATTGCGATCAACTATTAGATTTATTTAGCTTTCTACAGGGCCGTAGGAAGCATCTTAAACTTTGAGGGACACAATACACAAATTCCGGGTGACCCAATAAAAATTTCAAACTTTTCGAAAAATCACCACAATTTGATCATGTTACCGATGTTAGAATTTTTTCTTTATATGTATTTGTGTCAAGGACCAAACAAATTAAGTAAATGATCGTGATTTTATTCATTCGCAGAGTCCTAAGAACCGGGGGGCACTGGGGGCACGTTCCCCCCAAGATTTTGCAATAAGCGAAAGAATGCCCTTTTTGCTTCAGGAAGTCCCCCTTAAAGTTAATGAAAAAAGTGCCCTTGAAGTGTCGTGCCACCAAATTTAAGATGCTTCCTACTGCCCTGCCAATTTGATAGGCAATGTCTCGGTTCAGATAGAGCACATATACTGTTACCAATTTGATAGGCAATGACACGGTTGAGATAGAACACAAATACTGCCACCAATTTGATAGGCAATAACACGGTTGAGATAGAATACAAATACTGTCACCAATTTGCAGAGACGTAAAAATCCGGGGCACTAAGGGCCAGTGGCGGACTGGCTCAGAATTTTCCACCGGCCATGGGGGACTTAAGGGGGCCCTAGTGGGTGTGGCCTGAAAAATTAGGGTGTGGTCAAGAGAAAATTTTGTTGCAATAGCGGCATGGCTAGTACAACAGAAATGGAGGTACTAAAATGAGGGGGTCTGGGGGCGAAGCGAAGCCCCCAGGAAAATTTTCGAGGACACTCCTTCTACTTTGGCTTAGAACACTTCTACAAATCCCTTGTTTGCCAGTGCTAAAACAGAATTTTGACCATTCTGTAACAGATTTCTTTATAAATTAGCATGCCACATCATTTTCTTCATTAAAAGAATATACTGCTACATTTCCCCAACGTTGAACTAAGGCTCGCGCTGCAGTTTATAACTAATCGATTTTTAAATCCCCAAATCACCACGAAAAGTTTTCTGCTTGTCCATTCATGTCGAGTCTTTTGAAAAATTGATCGATGTTTTGTTATGGTTTTCAGTGTTTTTGAGACCGAAAATTTTAAGAAACTCGATTAAAGCTCAAGAAAAAGAAGACTAAAAATTTTACAAAAATCCTTGAATCTAATCATGAATTTTAGCAAAGATTAAGTCATAAATCTTCAAAATCAGTCCAGTGAACGATTTATCGTGGTCTTTCAAAAGTGGATAGTTTTTTTGGCGCACCCGGTATATCGGGTGTCCTAAATAAAAGGTAACAGGTTTGATCAGGGCTAGCGATGCCAATTTAGCTCCAATCAATTCGCAATAACTTTTAAGTTAATCCTGAAGAGTTAACTTGAACATAGGTGCCATGTTTATTGATATTGGTGCTTCCAAAGTTGAAATATTCTTCTTTTGAAAGTTCAATTTGACTTCTTCTCCAACCCAGAGCTTTGGCGTGTATTGTGAGAAGTCCATTATTCGAAAGGGGACATCAAAGAAAAAATTCGTCTTTTTTGCAAAAGGCGCCCTTTTTCAGCGAAAAGGGGGCCCTTTTTGCCATGTTTTGAGGGGGCACGGGCCGGTGGGCCAGTCCGCCACTGCTGAGGGCATGTGCCCCTCCAAGATTTTGCACTAAACGAAATACCAAGTTTAAGATGCTTCCTACGGCCCTATTCATTCGGGAGAGAGGGACGAAATTTGGGCCTGAAGAAACATAATTCGAGCAATAGTATTCGACAAAATATCGTATTTTAGCCAAAAAGCTAGTCTATGTCTTGTGATTTGGTATGAAATTTTGAGTCCTACATGATAGAAGGTACTATCAAGGACATAAACAATCAATTTAAGTGATGATGCGGGATAAAAACTTCAATTCGACCATTATTTCTTGTGATTTGGTAGGATGCTTCAAAACCAGGTAGCTAGTAAAAACACAAATTCAAAGCCATTTCAAGACTAGTTATGTTTTGCAATTGTGTGTATGCAAACATTTTAGTAAATCCATGTGTAACAACTGGCTAATGCCCCCACATCTCCTCTCGCTGTCCAATTATCCAAGGGTGGGCATGTTGCAATGAGGACAGTGGTCCTACCNTCTCATAAATCTCATGGGCTTTGACAATTAACCAGAGTGGTAAGAACCATTGTTCTCAATGTAAACCCTATGGATTTAGAATATATTGAATCGTCACTCTGTATTTAGAGACATGTCTACCATCGTTTAGTATACGTAATTATGAGAAGTTTGTTCGCTTGTCAGATCTCATTTGGCTTTTATAATTGATCCTGTGGCGAACTGTATTGTTTCCAGGAAAACCTCTTTCGATTAAAACGCTTAATGTTGGTCGGAGATTATAAAGAAACTCCAGGAAACTCCTTGAATCTGCATGCTTACGCTAGCTCTTGGATAACACATCTGATCGGCTGTAGGGTTGCTATGTATTTCCTTGCTCCCTGTGGTATCTTTTTGTGAGATTCTATTTGTTATTGTAAATTTTGTGAGGGTAAAAAAAGATCTAATCCTCAAACTTTCTTCATTGCTTTCATCTCTTTAAAGGTAAACTTCCCGGTAAACTTTTTGATTTAGATACAAACTACCGGGTGAGTCAGAAAAAACAATTCCCGTTTGAAAGGCCACGGCTCCCTGGATATCAAAACGATAATATTGACATATATATTATTTAATGGTTGAGATGTTCAAATATAATTTTAAATTTACCTGACTGAAATCGGCCACTCTGTTCTAAAGCCTCTTCAATAAACCTTCAAAACAGGCTTAAAATCACGAGCAAATTTTCTAGTTATTTCTGCCTTACAGCAATGACTTGCACATGCTTTAGCAGGGATGGCACTTTCACCTTCCCTAGGGGATAAAATGTGCTAAAGCATGTACAAGTCATTGCTATTAAGGCAGAAATATGACGGAAATTTGGTCTTGATTTTATGCCGTTTTTGAAGGTTTCTTGGAGGGGCTTTCTTTAGAAAATTGGCCAATTTCAGTCAGGAAAAAATTAATAATTTATTTGAACATGTCCACTATTGAACAATATATTTACCAATATTATTGCCTCGATATCCAGGGAGCCGTGGCCTTTCAAATGAAAAATTGTTTTTTCTGATTCACCCGGTACAAGCTAAAACATCTGCAGTTTTTGACTCATTATCAGGAATCTTCTTTAGGAGACTACTGGCACCAACATGCTTTTGCTAGTCATTGGATTAACACATATGTATACCGGGTGGCCCAAAAGAAAGTACTGTTTAAAAAATCTCCAAAATTCGATTATCAATCCTATCAGTCAATTTTCTTTATGATCTCTTTTGTCAATCATCCAATATATTTAAAGATGATAAAATGTTTGTTTTCGTTACTTAAAGGGTACAAAATGACAGTTTGAAAAACCTTATTCTGAGCTATGCTCTTTTTAAGCTACGTCGTAAATCTTGCCAAAGAGCCAATATTTTGAAATCTTTCCGTTATCCTTTAAGCCTACCATGATAGTTTTGCGTTTCTTTCTGGCATTTATGACCAAACTAGAAGCTTAATATACAAAAAGAAATTAATCTGGTAATCATCAGTGCTTTTTGCAGCATTCTTCAAAACAAGGCAGCTCTAAAGAGCAAAATTTGCTCATTTTAAAACCAATCACAAGATCAACTACACCTGAGAAATAGATATCACGTGAGATTTGCGATAACGCAAAATGACTCATACAAGACGCTTCAATTGTTGTTATTAGCGGGCATTTTCACGTGACATCTAATTTGAGACCGACTATAATATACAACAAGAAATTAATCTGGTAATCATCAATGCTTTTGCAGTATGCTTCAAAACCAGGCAGCCCCAAAAAGAGCTAAATTCGCTAATTTCAAAACCAATCACAAGATCAACTAACTATACCTGAGAAAATAATTTGGTCTTTGATCTTCTTGCCAAAAAAGAAATTTAGAGATCGGCCACTTAATCAAATTTTGGTGATTTTTCAAACAGGAGTACTTTTTTGGGACATCCGGTAGCATTGGACAAAAAAAACTTACACCTTTTGAAAAATCATCAAAATTTGATTACATTACCGATCATGGAATTTTTTTACTTGCATTTGTGTCAAGGAACAAATCAATTTTAGAAATATTGCCAAGTCTTCATATGGTTTTCAATTTGCGGGAATTTGTGCTTTTAGAAGCTATCTAGTCTTGAAGCATACTCTGAAATCGCAAGACATGATTATCAAATTGAATTTTCATGCCACACCACCACTAAATTGCTTTCTTGTGTCCCTCTTATGTCTTTGGTGTAGCTTTTATATTGTGTGGGACTCGACGTTTCATATGGAATCGCAAATTATTGCTTTCTGGCTAAAAATGCCATGTTCTGTGAAAAACATTGCTCAAAATATGGTGTTTATGCCTCAATTTTGTTGTTTCTCTTTAGGAAAAACAAAATTGCGATCAACTATTTAGATTTATTTAGCTTTCTACAGGGCCGTAAGCATCTTAATCTTTAATTCCGGGTGACCCAATAAAATTTCAAACTTTTCGAAAAATCACCATAATTTGATTATGTTACCGATGTTAGAATTTTTTCTTTATATGTATTTGTGTCAAGGACCAAACAAATTAAGTAAATGATCGTGATTTTATTCATTCGCAGAGTCCTAGGAACCGGGGGGCACTGGGGGCACGTTCCCCCCAAGATTTTGCAATAAACGAAAGAATGCCCTTTTTGCTTCAGGAAGTCCCCCTTAAAGTTAATGAAAAAAGTGCCCTTGAAGTGTCGTGCCACCAAATTTAAGATGCTTCCTACTGCCCTGCCAATTTGATAGGCAATGTCTCGGTTCAGATAGAGCACATATAATGTTACCAATTTGATAGGCAATGACACGGTTGAGATAGAACACAAATACTGCCACCAATTTGATAGGCAATAACACGGTTCAGATAGAGCACATATCTGTTACCAATTTGATAGGCAATGACACGGTTGAGATAGAACACAAATACTGCCACCAATTTGATAGGCAATAACACGGTTGAGATAGAATACAAATACTGTCACCAATTTGCAGAGACGTAAAAATCGGGGGCACTGAGGGCCGGTGGCGGACTGGCTCAGAATTTTCCACCGGCCATGGGGGACTTATGGGGGCCCTAGTGGGTGTGGCCTGAAAAATTACGGTGTGGTCAAGAGAAAATTTTGTTGCAATAGCGGCATGGCTAGTACAACAGAAATGGAGGTACTAAAATGAGGGGTTCTGGGGGCGAAGCGAAGCCCCCAGGAAAATTTTCGAGGACACTCCTTCTACTTTGGCTTAGAACACTTCTACAAATCCCTTGTTTGCCAGTGCTAAAATAGAATTTTGACCATTCTGTAACAGATTTTTTTATAAATTAGCATCCCACATCATTTTCTTCATTAAAAGAATATACTGCTACATTTTCCCAAAGTTGAACTAAGGCTCGCGCTGCAGTTTATAACTAATCGATTTTTAAATCCCCAAATCACCACGAAAAGTTTTCTGCTTGTCCATTCATGTCGAGTCTTTTGAAAAATTGATCGATGTTTTGTTATGGTTTTCAGTGTTTTCGAGACCGAAAATTTTAAGAAACTCGATTAAAGCTCAAGAAAAAGAAGACTAAAAATTTTACAAAAATCCTTGAATCTAATTATGAATTTTAGCAAAGATTAAGTCATAAATCTTCAAAATCAGTCCAGTGAACGATTTATCGTGGTCTGTCAAAAGTGGATAGTTTTTTTGGCGCACCCGGTATATCGGGTGTCCTAAATAAAAGGTAACAGGTTTGATCAGGGCTAGCGATGCCAATTTAGCTCCAATCAATTCGCAATAACTTTTAAGTTAATCCTGAAGAGTTAACTTGAACATAGGTGTCATGTTTATTGATAATGGTGCTTCCAAAGTTGAAATATTCTTCTTTTGAAAGTTCAATTTGACTTCTTCTCCAACCCAGAGCTTTGGCGTGTATTGTGAGAAGTCCATTATTCGAAAAGAAAAAATTCGTCTTTTTTGCAAAAGGGGCCCTTTTTCAGCGAAAAGGGGGCCCTTTTTGCCATATTTTGAGGGGGGCCCACCGGCCACGGGCTGGTGGGCCAGTCCGCCACTGCTGAGGGCATGTGCCCCACCAAGATTTTGCACTAAACGAAATACCAAGTTTAAGATGCTTCCTACGGCCCTATTCATTCGGGAGAGAGGGACGAAATTTGGGCCTGAAGAAACATAATTCTAGCAATAGTATTCGACAAAATATCGTATTTTAGCCAAAAAGCTAGTCTATGTCTTGTGATTTGGTATGAAATTTTGAGTCCTACATGATAGAAGGTACTATCAAGGACATAAACAATCAATTTAAGTGATGATGCGGGATAAAAACTTCAATTCGACCATTATTTCTTGTGATTTGGTAGGATGCTTCAAAACCAGGTAGCTAGTAAAAACACAAATTCAAAGCCCTTTCAAGACTAGTTATGTTTTGCAATTGTGTGTATGCAAACATTTTAGTAAATCCATGTGTAACAACTGGCTAATGCCCCCACATCTCCTCTCGCTGTCCAATTATCCAAGGGTGGGCATGTTGCAATGAGGACAGTGGTCCTACCTATGTATGTCCACATAACCGGTTTATTTCTCCCATACTATGTTAATGTCTGTCCCTAAAATTAGGTTTATTTTGAACTCTTTCCAACAATATCATTTTGCAACTAACTTGGATTGTTCATGTTCTTGGATGTTGGTCAATATTTGTCCTCAAAATTGGGTTTTATCGGAGTATTATAAAAATGTATGTCCCCAAAACCAGTCTTCTTAAGAGCGCAATTTGTATTGGTACGCTGAAAAATGGGTTGGTGAAATCGTTTTTCCAAGACATACATAGGACCACCAAGAACACAGCACATGCCCACCCTTGATTATCTTTAGTTGTGTTCCTTTACATATGTTCCTAAATTGCTTGTTCATTTTGTTTAGAGTAGTCGTATCCTGTAAGTATTCAGCCTATAGCTGTAAGTAACTCCGGTGCTCGCAGTGATGATGATTATTATTTCTAATCATTAGTTTGAACAGAAAGGTTCAAAAACATGATCACCAACGTCTGAATCTGATAAGGCACACAGAAGAAGACAAAATCATATTTCCTAGAATAAATTGCAAACCCCACCCCCTTGATAAACAAGTAATATTGATGCAATTCAAGGCACATTTCAGTCAGCTCAAGCATTATCATAAGTGTACCAGGTATGTGACCCAAATAATTTTCAGCGAAGAAAATCTGTTATTGTAAATAAACTTAAAAGTTAACAAACAAAATTTAAATGCTTCTTGTTGCTGACAGACAAGCCTACCATGTCATATATGTAAATCAGGGGATTGATGTTGATCTATGTTCACATCTTGGGAATATAGGCAAATCAGCATACAGTCCATGCATGCAGACAATCTTTGTCACCACTTTCAACTGTATTTAGAACTGCCTAAGGTCCTGGTATTTACCAATTTTTGAAATAAAAATTGAAACAAATTACTACAATGCACCCTGATCTTTTAGCAACAAGACAATGCAACAAGATTATAGATCACTACAGGGCAAGTCAAAAAATGTATCCATTGTTTGAAAAATTGAAAAAAGCTTTGGAATGAGCTTTTCAACCTGGTAAAAGTAATCAGTATTTGAAGGCTAAACAATGAAGATTGAACTAAATTTTCCAGCATTTGCCAGAGAATCGCTCATTCCAATCTCATTTTCTACTTGGTAAAAAGGTCTATTGTTGAAAACTGACTTAAATTGAAACAATTGCTTGTATTTGTAGCCAAAGCCTATGGAAGTCAGTGCATTTGAGGGCAAAATAGTGGACACCTTGATCATAAATTATAAATAAATCCTCAAAATCTTAAATATATACATTAGATTGAGTTAAGACCTCAGTTAGGTAATAGAATTTAAATTTTCAAACTGATTGAATGGTTTGCAGTGCAATTTTTCAAAGAATGGAACATTTTATACTCAACCGGTAAAGTCTATTCAAAATAACATGTTTTCTGGGCACACCTTCTTGGGTAATCTGCTAAGTGAATGTTCCCTGTTACAGTTCATCGCGCTTCTCAGGTGCCGTCTTTTCTTCTTTCCCTTCAACATTCTCAGACTCATCTGGTTGCTCATCATCACCCTGTTCACTCTCTTCCTCATTTTCTTGCTCTTCGTCAGGCTCTTCCTCATCTTCTTCTACACCTTCCAGATACCTCCGCTTTCTCTCTCTTGCTTCTTCTTTGGATATTGTATCCACATCACCTTCATCATAATTTTCAGGCTTCTTAGCATTCTTGTATATTTCTGGTGTTGCTGCTTCTTCTCCTTCCACCTGGTGCTTATAATATTTTTCCAAAGCAATATTGGCATTTTTCCTGAAATCATCTTGTGAGACATAATTCTGATCTTTTCCTGCTACCAGATCAAAAAACCTGTTTCCAAACAATGGTGATCCTTCCAGTCCATTAATCTAAATCTCTAAGAACTTTTCTCTTGATAGTTTTCCTTTGTTTGCTTTCAGATGTTTCCGCATTGTTTGTTTAATCATTTCTGGGTCTATTTGGTTGTATTCATACCAGGGAGCATTTGATGGATCAACTCGTTCAAAGCACAATGCTGCCACTCTCAGTTGCTCTTTAGTGAAATTCTTGATCATTTCTCTTGTTAATTCAGTAGCTCCTCCTGTCAATATTTGATGGGCCTTTTGTGCGTAATCCTTTGCAAAGTTTACATCTTTCTCTGAGTGTACCTTGTGCACAGATGCTGTGAGTTTCTTTAATGTGTAGATACCTTTTCTGTTCAAATTTGCTAACATGCCAATCCTAACATCTTCAAGATCTGCATTCCCCATTGACAAGTCATCCTTTCCAGGATACATCCAATCAACTTTAAATTCGCTCAAAGGCTTGAATTCTTGTGTCACATTGTCACAATCACTGAAGTCCAAGTCCCTCGTTTTGTACCTATCAAACCTTGAGAAAAGAAGTGCCACTGCAACATTATTTGAGCCATATGATAACACATTATGGTACATGCCCTTTGGAAGGAACAAACAATCACCCTTCTCAAGCTTGCTGTATTGCCATGGAACCTTGACCACCTTTGGATATTTCAAGAGATCTACGGAATGAACATTTATCTTTGAATAACCTCCAAGTGCCTCTGTAGCTTCCCAGGCTTTGTAGATGTTCTTTTCCTGTTCAAGGGCAATCAGCTTCCACTCCTTTGTGCCATTTATCAAACAGTTCATTGTGTTGAAAGCATCTTTGTGAAGCACACTGCTTGCATTTCCACCATTCATCCAGTAATCTACTTCCACCATTCTGTGCTTGAATGTCCCACATGTCATAAATGGTAGAACGCCTGCTTCATGGTACATTGGTACTGGTAGCTCTGTCACGGTATATCCTTTGTATTCAGGGTCATGGTAATTCTTGACGAAATTTTCTATTGTATCACGCCCCATACCTAATGCACCATACGGCATACGTCCAAATTTTTCTTTTCTTCCTTCCAGTCTAAGCTCCGTATCTCCATAATTCTTCACCAAATATTCGTCTGTCCATTTAGTGAATCCTCCCCATCCCTTGGTAGCACCTCTGAAAACTGCTGGCTTCGAAGGTTTTACATATTTCTTCCAAAATTCTTCTGGAGTTGGATAACTTCCTGGGCTGTACTCAGGCACTGAATCGGGATCTGCATGAGATCCTAAAGGCAGCAGATGACCCCTTGGTAAATTGATTTCTGGAGCTCCACCATAAATCAACTGTATAAAAGAGATAAATGCGATAAACTTACAAAATTCCGCCATAACTTGCAAAATCTGATCGAAACAAACGATTTTAATGATACGACTTCATTTGACTGTGACGGACTACAAAGCGGAAGTTTTTCATTATCTTTGTTGTTGAGGTTGCTGTTGTTGTCCGAGACATTTTTGAACAGCCTTGTTTCTATGATATTTCCAGTTCACAATTCACAGAAGCATCCAGGGGGTAAATTTGATACGTAATGATTGCACTGGAGTTGGACTTGCTATTACAAGTCCCACATTGTATCAAAAAAACTAAGCCTCTACGGAGGATTAGTTTAGTTTTTTTTATAAAAAGTGAGAAATTCCACATTGGAAGAAGCAGAACGAACTGTTAGAACAAGCACTTTATGTAGATATTGATGATGATTACCCCTACCCCCTGGACAAGGCAAATGGAAAGGAGGCCAAGTGATCAATTAACAACAACAACAACCCGTTCGTCTGGAAACACTTCCCTTTCAAAACTTATCCCGAAAGTGAGAAGGTGGACACATTTCTGGGACTGAAAGAGGTGAAACTATGGCGGCTGTTTGGAGGTACATTACTTTTCTTTCAATCTTAAAAACATGTTGTGGTGGTAGTGCAGAAATGAATTTACCAAGGGGCCATTTGCTGCCCCTGGGATCTCATACAGATCCCGATTCTGTGCCGGAGTACAGCCCAGGAAATTATCCAACTCCGGAAGAATTTTGGAAGAAATATGTGAAACCTTCGAAGCCAGCAGTTTTCAGAGGTGCTGCTACAGGATGGGGTGGATTAAGCAAATGGACAGATGAGTATTTGGTGAAGACTTATGGAGATATGGAGCTTAGGCTGGAAGGAAGAAAAGAAAAATATGGACGCACTCCTTATGGTGTTCTTGGAGTCGGGCGTGATACCATGGACAATTTCGTCAAGAATTACCATCACCCTGAATACAAAGGATATATTGTGACAGAGCTACCAGTACCAATGTATCATGAAGCAGGTGTCCTACCATTTATGACATGTGGGACATTCAAGCACAGAATGGTGGAGGTAGACTACTGGATGAATGGTGGAAATGCAAGCAGTGTGCTTCACAAAGATGCTTTCAACACAATGAACTGTTTAATCAATGGGACAAAAGATTGGAAGCTGATTTCCCTGAAGCAAGAAAAGAACATCTACAAAGCATGGGAAGCTGCTCCATCACATGGGGGTTATTCAAAAATCAATGTAGCAAAAGTTGATCTGTTGAAATACCCTAAGGTAGCAAAGGTACCATGGCAGTTAACTAGACTTGAGAAAGGGGACTGCTTGTTTCTACCAAAGGGCATGTACCACAATGTATTGTCATCTGGTACAAATAATGTTGCAGTGGCACTTCTTTTTTCAAGGTTCGATATGTACAGGAAGAGAGACTTGGACTTCAGTGATTGTGACAATGTGACCCAAGAGTTTAAGCCATTAAGTGAGTTTAAAGTTGATTGGATGTATCCTGGAAAGGGTGACTTGTCAATGGGAAATGCTGATCTGGAGGATGTGAGGCGTAACATGTTAGAAAATGTGAACAGAAAAGGCATTTATACTCTAAAGAAGCTTGTCAGATCAGTTAAGAACATCTATCAAGAGAAAGACTTAAAGTTTGTTAAAGCTCATGCTGCTAGTGCATATGAATATTTAACTGGTGGAAGTGGGGAGATAACTCAAGCTATGATCAGAAAATTCACCAAAGAGCAACTAAGAGTAGCTGCATTGTGCTATGAACGTGTCCATCCAACTAATGCACCTTGGGGTGAATATAATCAGATCAGCCCAGACATGATTCAAGAACTACTGCAAAAGCGTCTCAAGAAAAACAAAGGCAATCTTCCTAGAGAAAAGTTTCTTGAGTTGTATGTAAATGGCTTGGAAGGTTCACCAGTGTTTGGTAACCGCTTTTTTGATATACTTGCTGGCGAAGGAGTGGATACCGTTTCCCAATCTCAGGTGAAAGAGAATATCCAAAAGGCCTTGCAAAAATATTATGAGCATCAAATTGAAGGTGAAGAAGCAGCAACCCCAGAAATATACGAGAATGCAAAGAAGCCTGAAAACTATGATAAAGGTGATGTGGATACATTGCTTGAGCAGGAAAAGAGAGAGAGAACCAGAAGGTATCTTGAAGATGGTGGGGAAGAAGGTGGAGAAGAAGGTAGAGAGGATGGTGAGGAGCAAGAAGATGGAGGAGAAGAGCAGGAAGATCCAAATGCTGAAGGTACAGAAGAAGGTGAAGAAGCACAGGAAGAGCCTGAAATTGTGATGGGCGAAGGAGATGGTGAGAAGGGCAGCACTGATACCCATGATGAACTTTAATTGATCTATTATTTGTTTCGTCTTCATTGCATGACTTTATACAAGGTGTCTGCAAAGATTTCCCCTTTGATTCAATCTAGTAAAATATATCTCTAGGTAAGAGCAGCATAGGACTCAATTTTCATTGAAAAGGGTTGCATAAATGGTTGTTCCATTCCATTTCTTTTGATTGAATGACTTGTTAGGAAATTTGGCTACTTTGCTGTCATTCCACTTTGCTGATCTTTTATAAATCTTGATTATTTTCAAAATTACAGCGTTTCTTCATATTTCAATGTGTTTGGGGTTGTGATGTCATCAAATCGACAAATCATCAACCAAAAAGGGACGCATTTCTGCTTACCATTGCATTGTAGACATTTTGTAAACTGTGTTTTTTTTTAGAATTGTACCATTCTTCCATTAATTTGGAAGTTATGATGGTTTTATTTGGTTCAAAAATGTCCATGAATTCTTTTCAGAAAGAAAAACCCCACAATTTTGAAAATGATTTAAGATATCACAAATCCTCAAAGTAGAATTATAGCAAGGTTCCTGAAATTTGTTAAAAGCCGTTCAATCCAAAGAAAAATTTAATATAACCATTTTACCATCTTGTTTAAAGATTGGAGGTCTATGCTAATGAGAGTGACAGAAACTTCTGTTTTTCTTCAAAAAGTTTGACTAGTTAAACATTTTTATTTTGAACAAAATAATCTTCTGAAGCTCAAATAACGAGTTTTCAATCTCCCAAGATTTCACAATACTTTTTAAATGCAAGGGTAGTTTTTGGACACCTGGCATAACCAGTTCTTTTCCCATGTATTGGTTGCACATAGCTAATGCTTAGATATATATACCTGGTGTTACAAAAAAAAGTATACAGATTTGTTCGAACCTAGCGGTGAGAATTTAGTGCGAATCAATCCAAAAACATTTTTTGAACATACCTCAATAGTCAACTTGAACATACCTTCTTTAGATACCTTCTTTGTTGATATTGATGCTTTGAGAGTTGAAATATTAATCTTCAAAGGACAAATTTGCCTCCACCTCGAAACCAGAGCTTTGGCGTTTTGGCCTGAGCCAATTCTTGAAGCACAGTGGATAAGTCAACAATAGAATTGAACAAATTTGAAACAAGATGAGAAAAATTAAAAATTGCACAACAGATACGTTTTAAAAAGTATAATTTACGTGACACTTATCATCAAGGGAGCTCCGAAGTAAACTTCATTGTTTTGATATCAACAGTTTTTAGGCCAAAACGGGTTTGAAGGTGGAGGCAAATTAGTCCTTTGAAGATTAATATTTCAACTCTCAAAGCATCAATATCTACAAACAAGGTATCTATGTTCAAGTTGACTATCAAGGTATCTCTTAAAAATCATTTCGGATTGATTTGCGCTAAATTCTCATCGCTAGGGTCAACCAAATCTGTATACTTTTTTGGGACACCGGTATAGCAGGAAGTATATAATTTGTACAAACAAAAGTGGAAATTTTGAAGTCCTGGCAACATAGAATGTAGTTCCTTGAGCTCTATTTGGGATTCACCAAAATATTTCCATTTTAAAGGCTACATTTAAAGTTACTCTTTTCATGCAGTATGTCTCGGATACCAGATGGCTTTATCAGGGCCTACTCTTTTGCATTATTATCTATAATGTATGTCTTTTATTTGCATGAACAATCAAAATGGAGTATTTCATTTTGTTCCTGGTATTGGGTTGGTTGTCCAGTTGATCATTTCATGTCAATACAATTATCACATCAATAGTTGGATGTTTTTAAAACCTCTCTGCAATGGTGAATCACAAAGATAGAACGTTGATTGACTGAAAATTCATACTTTTCCAAAATCCACAACCAGTTTTTCTTAAATTCTAAATTTCTCATCACATTAGGGATTCTGTTTGTTATTGTTTCACTCTGAAGCAGAAAACAATATTTTCCTGTCATCTTCCCCGAGCCTGGGACAGCCTGTTCTTGTTTTTGTCTGAAAAGTTTTTGCACCGCTTACGCAATGCACTTTTTTATTTAGTAATTATTTAATAAGCATTTAGTTGGAGGGTGCAGCTATGTTTTGAGATGTTCTTCGATCAATTTAAGCTACGACATTACTCTCCAAATCTTAGTTGCTGATTTTAATTTCCTATTTAAAATTGAACTATTGCCACCTTTTTCCAGTCCACTTTTTGGAAGATTTAACACAAAGCTAAATCCTCCAAATTGGCTTGGGTACAAAAAAGTTTAAAAGGCGCAGATATCAATCTTTTTGCAAACAGCAAATTGCCCTGGACAGCTTCAAATCTATCTCTGTGTTGAGTTTTTATAACAAGTGGAATAGAAAAAGATGGCGATTATTTTGCTGAGAAAATCAGGAAAATGTAGGTTTTGAAATTTTATTTCAATTCAATTTTTCATATTGTAGTTTTAGCTGAAAGTGATCATGCAAGATCTCGAAAGATAGCCGAGCTTTTCAACTAAATGGTGATGCTAAAAATTTGTCAATAATCAGATCTCAGGAAGCTTCGTGTGATCTGGCTCGTGAACTTTTTTTTGGTTCACCCGGTATCTTTGTTGTATCACTAAATTTTGGCAAGGGTATTTTAGTAGATGCTTGCATTATTTTTGTATTGATTCACCATAGTTTTTGTTAGATATTGCTGCTTTGGAATAAAGGCAACCATGCATGGTGCATCCTTCTTTAACTTGTTCCTTTTTGTTTCCTTTAACTTGTGATCTCGGATCGAGCTTTGGATAGCGTTAAATGTGAAAGGAATTCGGATTTCATTGAAGTGTGTTAACGGATCTCGTTGAAACTGTTATCAGATTATGTAATTTCGCTACCCCTCAATGCCCCCATCTTTAAGACTTTCCACAGCCATGTAAATGTTTGACCTTCGGAATGAACAGAATATTCCCTTGCGACACTACAACAAAGTTTTTTATTCAGGAAAAATTGGGTGAGTCAATATGACCTACCGGGTGAGTCAGAAAAGTGTATCCATTGTTTAAAAAATTGTACTACAAAAGCCATAAAGCTGAGAGTTTAACTTAATTTTGAGAATCTTTTCATAATTTACAATGCACAATGCTAGTCGCAAATGAAAAAAATTCCCGAAAACTAGCTTCCATGGGCTTTGGCTAAACTATAAGTGAGTGGCTGAATTTAATTGACTTTACAATCATTAAAATGGTAAAATAATGTTTTTTGTAGCTCAGTCGTTGCTTTCTAATGATACGGAAGCTGTTGAAATATAATTATGCGCTTTCATCAATGCTGAGCATCAAAAAGTCAAAATTTACATGATAGTGAACTAGTGCACAACCCATTTTTGGCTGTTTTTGGCAAATTGAAAAATAAGGCTTGTGGCTAAATCCTGATTTCAAAAGGAAACAAGAGATATTGCTATCTGAAGATTTGCGCTCAAATATCTAAAATCAAAATTTCGATTTTGTCTGCTTAACTTCCTACCAAAATCCTTGACCTTGAATTTCAGTCCGCCTTTTACTCTGGGTCTGTTGGCAGAATGTTAACAGCATTGAATGGAACAATAGCCTACTGATCNACAACAAAGTTTTTTATTCAGGAAAAATTGGGTGAGTCAATATGACCTACCGGGTGAGTCAGAAAAGTGTATCCATTGTTTAAAAAATTGTACTACAAAAGCCATAAAGCTGAGAGTTTAACTTAATTTTGAGAATCTTTTCATAATTTACAATGCACAATGCTAGTCGCAAATGAAAAAAATTCCCGAAAACTAGCTTCCATGGGCTTTGGCTAAACTATAAGTGAGTGGCTGAATTTAATTGACTTTACAATCATTAAAATGGTAAAATAATGTTTTTTGTAGCTCAGTCGTTGCTTTCTAATGATACGAGCTGTTGAAATATAATTATGCGCTTTCATCAATGCTGAGCATCAAAAAGTCAAAATTTACATGATAGTGAACTAGTGCACAACCCATTTTTGGCTGTTTTTGGCAAATTGAAAAATAAGGCTTGTGGCTAAATCCTGATTTCAAAAGGAAATAATGCACCTAAAATTATGAGGAAAATCTCGAAACTTAAGTTGAAGCTTTCGTAAGATGATGAAATTAAAATTTTATAAATTGGTTGTATATCCTTCTCCTGTATGATTTTCAAACAGTGGATACAGTTTTCTGACTCATCCAGTTATTTGGAAGATCGTACTGCAAAAACCATCCAACTGATTCCTAAAATTTTTAGATGACGTTTCAAAATATTTTTCGAAATTTCCTCATGATTCTGGATGCTTTATGTCTCTCGGAGAAATTACTAATTAACCAAAAACTACTTCCTCGATTTTCCAAAAAAACTATCAGAAGCGCGGTGTTCAATTTGATTCAGATATTAGAAGAAGACGATCTTTTTGGTGCATATGCTATTCATTGATCAGAGAGAATATTTAAATCGTAGCAGTTTCCTTAAGAAGAAAGCAATTAAGAAACGTTTTTAGCTGATGCTGACTGAAACAGTTTTTTTTTTTAATTCTTCATTTGAGAGCAACATTGTACATTGTAAATGATACAGATATTCTTAAAATTAGCTCAAAGCTTAAGACTCCCACTCGAATTGGCAATTTTCAAATCGGCTGGATGATGTTTTTTCGTCATGATTTTTAAGTTGATACCTTTTCTTCACTCACCCATTACTATTATAGGTCAAAAGATTTTTTAGATGTTTGTTATGCAATGCAATTTTAGTGAAATAAGTTTTCTTATATCAGTTAGCCTTTCCACTATCAAATAATTCTCATCTCTACATTTCTGCAATAGTCAAACAGTTTTTTGATACACCCTAAAAGGCACTAAAAAAGGGAATTAAAAACTATAGCAAATGAATAGTGCAATTTTTTACTGATTTTGTTCAGTAAGTCGAGGAAAATTACCGATCCCATATCATTAGTTCAGGGAGAAATAACAGATCCCCAAATAAAAGATAAAGATTCAACAAAACAAATACGAAATTTCATAACTTGGTAGCAATTACGCGCCAGACGGGAGTGCATATGTTTTAACTCCCAATGCCCAAAAGCTTCATTTTATTTTAAATGATTTGGCATTTACCCGTATTAGAAGCTAGAGGTTTGAACTTAAATTTCGAAACCTCATCCAGCTGTTTCAGCTCAATATTGGCTGATATACAGGGTTTTTCAGAAAAAACGCAACCCAACTATAAATGAAAATTTAAAAGAAATAATAAGATTTGAGTAGATGTAATGTATACCGTCTGAAAGCACAATCTATCTTCTTTCCGATGATATGCAGTTTGGATACTTTAATAGAATTATTTATATTTTAATTGATATTTAAAAAAATTACGAAACAGATTTTGTCGAAACATTTCAGGCCTAGAAGCACTTGAGGTGATGCCCTACGGTAGGAAAATTACAAATTTATTCCCATGAGATGCATTTATTAAGAATAATAAAATAAGCTCTCACAAAGATGAGTTTTCGCCTATGTAAATTTTCTATCACTTTCCTGCATCTAAAATAGGCCATACCTACGAAAACGTCAATTAAGTGATAACTAATTAAAATAGTACGCCCTAGCTGGATATCATTGGAAAGAAGATAGATTGTGCTTTCGGATGGTATGCGTCAAATTGATTCAAACGTTGTTATTTTCTAAAGAATCTCGAATAAAGTTGGGTTGCGTTTTTTTTAACACCCTTAGGCAATCGAAATGTAATTTTTTGTTCACCGCAAAGATAGGATTAGCTGTTATAGTTGATGGTCAAGTACCTGATGGCAATGATTATCAATTTTATTTATTGAATTTCAAATCTCGAAATTGCCGCATGAAAGTAAAATAGCAAAATTTATTTGGTTAGCTAACATACCTGGGGAGCAAGAAAAACTTGCACCTTACCGATCATGAAAATTTCGTTATGAAAATCTCTTTACTTACTCCAAAATCACAAGGAATTATTGTCGATCAATGCCGTAATATCATTTGAATTGGGACATTGATATTATCAATTTATAGGAATCCAATAAATAGTTTGAGAGCTTCAGGCGTTCACACGTCTAACATTGCTCTGACTCATCCAGTATTAACCCTCATTAAAACCTCAGAAAATCATTAAAACGTGCATAAATTTTCTCATAGACATCTAATTTCAATGAAATTGGTACCAATCAATTGTCCTTGAAGTCTTCTTTCATTTGATATATAATTTTTTGTGTTTTGCTGACATCAGCAAAATTTAAGATATATGACGTCATACTTACATATGACGTCATATATATAATAAAAATGTGAAATAATTAGTATATTATGATTTAAATTGATCAATTAACAATTCAAGATCACTTTCCTTTAGTTTATATGACTGAAACGTGGTTAAAAATGCCAATATGGCATCAGCAAATTTGCTGGTGTATCATGTATGACTTTGATTGACAGTTATTATAACAAAAGAATTCAAAAAATAGAATTTTTGGCAGTTTTTATCAAGAAAAATGATTATCCATCATATCGATAGCTTCAAAGTTGTGTTATTGACAATTTTTCTCTGAAAAATTTAAGTTCCTAGGAGAAGAACCAAAATCAGCAAATTTCCATTGTTTTTGCGTTGCCTAGCAACAGGTCATGTGGCTAATTAGCATATAATAGTATTTTTAGAATCACAATCGCTTGGTAATTATTTGTACCAATTTGCGTTGCCGTAGACATCACGGTTGCTGAGAAAATCTTGGGGGCCTTCTTTGCCCCCCCCCCATGAGAAAGTAGTACTTGCCTTACCCATGTAGAATAGGGTTAAAGACGAAAGTTATCGAAAACAATATAAAACTACCAAGAGTGACTAAAAAAATCATACTGCAAAAACCATCAAACCGATTTGAAAAATTTACTCTCCAGTAGCTAATTAGACAATTTTCAATGCTCTAATTTACTCCCAAACGAAGAATTTTCCGAATGTTGTTGTTTGTTGGCTTTGGCTAGGAAGTATACGTGCATGGTTCAATCAAAATAAAAGGACTGTTTTCTTATTGTATTCTTCCAAACTCGTTCCCAGGCCCCAAACGGTCTTCTTGGCAATCTCAACCGTCGATCGATTCGGGACGCAGGATCGACGCAGCAGTAGAGACTGTTGGAACAAGGTGGGTGTTATTTTTGGCAAGGAAACAACTAAAATTGAAATATGCTCTTTGATTAATGCTTGGCACCAAAGAGAATGTTATGTCACAGGGAGCCCCCTTTCAAAGTAGCAGAAACTAAACGAATAAGAAATGGACGAAGCGTGGCATCTGCGAAGGAGCAATAAAAGATGAATGCGCGAGGGAACGATGCGCCTTCCTCAGCTCTTTCCTCTCTCCTCCGCAAAACGCGCATCGTTCATCTTTTATTGCTCTTTCGCAGATGCCACGCTTCGTCCATTTCTTATTCGTTTAGTTTCTGCTACTTTGAAAGGGGGCTCCCTGTGGTTATGTTTCAAATTCTGTATCAAATTGAACAGTGCATTTTGGCTGTTTTTGTTGTTGATAAATCGCTCAAAATGATTTTTTGGCTAATTTGTTATTCTTATGAAAAATTAACGTATCCAAAATTACAAGAAAGATCTCAAAAATTAAGTTAAAGCCTCGCTACGAAAAGAGAGTTGAAATTTACGAATTGGTTGGATGGTTTTTGCAGACTTATTTTTCTAACAGGTGATACGTTTTTATGAACACCCGGTATTATTTCACATCCCAAACAAAAGTATTCTTCTTCAAAGTGTTTTTGAATAGAAAATCATGTTTAAAAATACACACAACTGGAGACTTTCTCAAGAATACATTGATGCTCCAGAACAGTTAGACAAAATATGTAGTTAGCCTTTTTCAGATGTCTTATCGCCGCAAAAGGATGTGAGCTATGATTTTTTACCAGGTGGTACATTATTCATTATGACTCACTCGTTATGACGTCACCTCTCAAACCAAGTCATGTGGTCCATTGGAAACTGACGAGGACAGCAGACTGAATCTCCCGGCTGACCCAACAAAAATAAAGCTCTTTGAAAACTCATCAAAATTTGATTATGATACCTATCATGTTAAGATTTCTTGATGCACATTTGTTTCAATAGCCAAATTTATTTTAGACATGTTGCGAAGTCTAAAGGCTTTGAATTAGAATTTGTGCTTTTACAAGCTACCTGGTTTTGAAGCATACTCAGATATATATCAAAATTAATTTGTATTCCGCACCACCACTCAAAACTAGTTGCTTATGTCATTGATCAAGCTCTTATACTGGGTAGGACTGACAAACTTTCCTATGGAATCGTAAGATACAGCTTTTTGGCTAAAAATACGATATTTCCTAACATATTATTGCTCAAAATTTGGTTTTTCATGCCGTAATTTCGTTGTCTCTCCCACGAAAGAACAGAATACGGATCACCTACTCCAGTTATTTTGTCCTTGACACAAAGACACAAAAAGAAAATTTAAAGATTGGTAACATTGTCAGATTTTGGGGATTTTTCCAAAGCAAACTTGGCACCTGTCTCTTCAGAAAAGGGAGCTATGTTACAGATACCTCAGATCGTAGACTTACGATTCAGCGATTGGAGATCAACTTTTCGCCATTGAATGAACTGACTTAATTAACTGGTGAGATTGCACTAAAAGAGAAATATTGTTGATGTTGTATCACAACAATGGAGTATGTAATAATTAACGAGGAAGAATGTAAGCGACGAGGACAAGTTTTTAGAAATAGCATCCACTTTTTTGACCGATGGGCCAATACAAAGCGAGTAGCAATTGCAAATAGAGGAATTTCTATGGCAGTTTGATTAATCAAGCTGCAGATGTAAGTGATCGAAGTCGCAAAAATTGCCCTGAATACAGAAATGCTAACAAGACATTAGTTTTACATCGAATGAAGAAGGATAAATCTATACGTATATTGTATTTTATATATATTTTATCCCAGGCTTTTTATATATCTGATCAAGAACAGTATGGTTTACAAGTCTTGTACAATATTTTGTGTGCAAATTCAAGACCTCAGGCCATTTTTTAACATACTAAGTGGTGGGGGAATTGCTCCACCAGACCCTACGACCTCCCCCACCACTGACGAGCAAAATGCCACATTTACCCCTAAATGTCTAGGCAACTGTGGGGCCCTTTCAAAGATAACTGTGCCCCAAAATGCTGGTAAAAAGTTTGAACAGCTGCAGCATTTTATCCATTCGTTGAAATATCATTATATATACCGTATATAAAAAGAACTACCGGGTGTCCCAAAATGATGTATCGGCGTTTGCTAAAATGTACTATCATGAATGATGCACCGATTTGAATGAATAACAATCAGTTTGTAGCAGACAGATTATCTTAGATGTAAAAATTTAGTGCACTAACATCACTAACATCTGTCATACCATACTAGAGTTACAGGTTATTTTGCTTCGGAACTATTTTTGAACATAATTAAAAGAGAACTACAAATTTTGACGACGTTTTTCCGAAGTTTCATCTTCAAAAAACCAAAGCGGGCATGCTCATCCTTCAAGNAAACGCGGTAGTATTCCTACACATTTTTTTCCTCCCTGTGTCCCTATGCCCGCGAAGGTTGTTGTTGTTGTGCCTGGTTTCCTTGTTTCCCTGTGTTCTAATTTGAGTGAACAGCAACCTTCACGGGCATAGGGACACAGGGAGGCAAAACGATTTGTAGGAATAACTACCGCGTTTCTTAACGCCCGTGATAGAATCATGTTTCATTTTTTGTCATTATCTGATCTGACGAAACGACTGCGCAGTAAATTCAAATAGACCAATCACAGCCGAGCTTCTAAAAATGCTGCAATCTCTGATTGTACCTTCCAAAGCTGCTTGACGGGAAGGCAAGTTTTCGTCCTGCTTCTTGTTTCGTTTGATTATGAGTCCCCTGGTTTGAGCGAGTAATTCAATTCAATAGATTGGTAAAAAAGTGTTCGTAATTGATAGCGATGGGACGGATTGTGATAAGTCTAGGTCTTCTTGATAGGCCATAATTTCTTATTTTTCGATTCAAATTTGTAATGAAAATAAAAGTGACATAAATCACTGAAATAGCAGTTATCGTTTGCAATGAAAGGAGTGGGTGCAAACGCCTCTCTTGATTACGCCCATCCATATTTTGATTAATGATCTCCTGGTAGCTATCACTGATTTTCTTTGTCAAAAGCGGGTGTCATTGAAGCCCTTTATCCTTGGCTTAGCAATGTACACCACCTGCAATTATCGAGAAAAGACATTCGAAATCGCGAGCTGTCGATTCGCTTTCTCATTGGTCAGTTCAATGTGCTCGTGGCCACCCGCTGTCAAGGTTGATGGTCAGGGGGTAAGTTCAGGTTTTTCTTGATAGCTTCTTTCGACTGAGCACTGGAATGTCTCGAAAATATACTCCTACGCAGAGGACGTAAGATGGCAGGTGGTCGCATTCTACAGGTGCGACTTTCCTTCCCATTTGACAGCCCACAGAAGATAAAATACTCGACTATTTTAAAACTGTTTTCATTGCTAATGAAAAAATCGCCCTTCCTCGCTCCATCTCGCTCATCGCCATTTTTGTTGTGCAACTTTATTCAATTGAATTTACCTATTCGCTGAACTACGACTCAAAGCCTCACTGTTTAAAGGCCAGACAAACGGCCCCAACTTTCTTAGTTGGCGATAATTCTCAATTTCTGGATTGGATAAAAACTGTAAACGAGCTCAAGATCGTCCTCTGTGTTTTTCCTAAACAGTCTGAGTACTGTGTCTCAGAAAAATGTTTCACGTTTGTGCACTTTGATGTTCAAACAAAATGAAGGAAGAATATATCGTAAATTTGATTGAAGATAAATCTAATCTAAACTAGAAAATTTTTCATAGAATTGTTCGTCTTAAGATCTTAAAAGAGGAAGACGTCATTGTTCCCCAACTAGAACTGGGAAGACGTTCTGCGAACTTTTAGCATTTCTTTCTCTCTGTTTCTCTGGCACCAAAATTCGCCGTCCTGGTTTTTGAACGGTTTGTGTATGGGTCCTTGGTGAACGGGTGGTGGATGGCTGTTGTTGTAGTTGCATGGTGAAACGACCGGCTTTTGTCGCAAGTACAGGGTGCCCAAAAAACTAATGCTCCGTTTTATTTTCATTTTTATTTATCATGTTTGCACGAGTGCTGCTACCGTTAGAGCCCATATTAGGAGCCTGGAGCCCAGGAGCCTAGAGCCCCTCCATTAGCATACTCTGTTTGCACAGACGAAGTNGGATGGCTGTTGTTGTAGTTGCATGGTGAAACGACCGGCTTTTGTCGTAAGTACAGGGTGCCCAAAAAACTAATGCTCCCTTTTATTTTCATTTTTATTTATCATGTTTGCACAGACGAAGTTGTCAGATGATCATTGAATAGTATAGATGCGTTTAGAATTGAAACAAAGAACAATACTTGGAGCAGACAGTGTTTCTGTGATAACCACTGTGTTTCACATTTTGATGCAATCGTTCATTTTCCAACCTCTAAAATCAATTTTTACACAGTTGTATGTGAAGAAAAGATGAAGATCAATATTGAAGTAAAGGTGATTCATTCTACATTGGTATTTTGCTCACGCATTTTGAAGAGAAATTTGTAATTTCGTTTATAGAAAACAGCCATCGAGTTAGAAAAGCAGCCTTAAATCATTTGGTTGTCTTTAAATCATTGGACCTCCTATTATTAGGCGTAGGCTTCGGCTTCCTAAATTTTCATTTTTTGCAAAAAGATGGCAAGAACATGTCAAAGGTTGAAGATAAAACTTCCTGTCGCAGATTTGTGCTGCAAGATCAATGTCCTTTTAATCTGAGCTATAATCTTTGACGATCTTAGCATTCCTTACTCTGGGTGCAAGTCCTATATATAACTCAATTTAATCCACTTTTCAACCATTGAAATGGCAACCGAAGGTTTTGGTTAGCTCAGTCATTGCTTTCTAATGATACAGAAACTGTTGAAATGTGATTATGCTCTCCCATCAATGGTGAACACCAAAAATTCAAGATCTACATGATAGGGAACAGCCCATTTTTGGCTGCTTTTGGACATATCGAGCCATAAGACTTTACTTCCCGATTTCAGAAGGAAATAATGCACCTACAGTTATGAAAAAATAACGAAAATTAAGTTGAAGCCTCAGTAAGATGATGGATTAAAAATTGTACAATTTGGGTGCATTGCTTTTCCTGTACGATCTTTCAAACTGGATACATGTTTTGACAGTCGCCCTGGATTGTTTTGGCACCTGAACGCAAGTGTAGATATGAATTTGACAAAAATTACGATATTTTTAATGTTAGTAGACATGTCTTGATTGAAAATTACGACATTTTAAATGTTAGTAGACATGTCTTGATTGTACGACGATCTTCCTCAGTATGAGTTATATTCGAAAATATCCCATTATATATTGGGGCCCAATATATAGTGAATTCATTACAGTAGCACATGGCACTAATAATGTAGGAAAGATACAATCAAAAGAGGTGTTTAAATAAAGCGTATTGTAATCGGTAAAAACAGTGGCAGCAAACAAAAGGATGGTCTTGCCCAAGTCGTATCTCTTTCTTTCCAAGACAATCCAAGAGAATCTCTTTCTTTCTTACAAGACGACTTGGGCAAGTCCAACAAAAGGACAAAAAACAATTTTGCACATCAAAATGAAAGAGTAAAATTTAAGAGACGATTTCTCTTTATCAATATGAATCGCTTCCGCGATTTAACGATGATGTGTCGGTAGATATCAGCACCAAAGTCTGACAAGATTACACTCGCCAATATCTGACAAGACCTCTGGAACAGATAGAGAAAGAGAATATCAGTGTCAAAATTCTGTTATGCAAAAAGCTCTGTTTTCCTTAACCTTATTCCACTGGGGGTCTTTTGATTCACTCCCCACCTGGGGAGCAGTATGGCTCCCTAATTATTTCCGAAACCAATATGGTTATGAAATTGTGACTTGGTATATAATATTATCAACCTATTGTGCTTATAATTAAGCAATTAAATCTTAATTAGTCACGTGATATGTTTCTAGGCAAGGCAACTAAAGTATGTCTCAAATTAGATGTCACGTGAAAATGTCCGCGAATAAAAACAATTGAAGTGTTTTGCATGAGTAATTTTGCACTATCGCAAATCTCACGTGACATCTAATTTGAGATAGACTTTAGTTATCTTGTGGCTAGTTTGTAATGAACTAGAATGGGCTTTCCATGTTTACTCCGTATAGGGGGATATCAATTTTAACAGCATTTTCTGAGGGGGATGGCTCCTAACTGATGGCTCTTTTCTGAGGGGTGCCAATCTGACGGCAATCTTACTTCCATCCCGCTGTATGGCTAAAAAATGGAATCGCCCATTAATGTCCTATATTTCAATAAAAACGAAGTATTTTCAAATTTTGCCCTCATAAGAACGTATCCCGTCTGGCATCCCTGCTTCTCTCATTGCCTCCGGAAAAATGCAGCTTGTGGTAACTGCAAAACATTTTGCATGCAGGTTGTGCGTGTTACCAAATGTTCCTTTTCAGCAGCGCAGGAGCCGCGCAGCAACAGTGGATTGTCGACCGAACAGGTTTATTGTGTCGACCCCCTGGATGGTGGTATGTCACGTTCGATGGAGTGACTGGTGACACAATGACACTGTCATTCTGATTAACTGAAAGAAAACACTCAACCATGGCTGCTCTATACTAGCCTACCGATCGAGATCGCGATCTGTCTTTCACGTCGCTTAAATTATGCTTTCTGCTGGCTTCATCAAGCTACCACTGGTCCTAAACAGAGTTCGACTGTTATTGCAAGGAAAAAGGCCATGAATGTATTGAAGTTTTGAGCGGGAGATCGCTCGATCGGCTCCTCTGCAACGAACACAGCACTTATCCTTACCTTTCAACCACCTGGCAAGTTTTTCACTGATTTTGGCCTGCTACAAGCAACTGTTATTCCACCGTAAGTTTATGATTTCTTTGCCTTATATTTTGATTATTTTTGTCTTGAAAATTCTACATGATAATGGTCTTTGGTAATAAAAAGTAAATTGAAAGTATGACGATACTGACCCTAATACTGTTGCCTGTCTGCGGTATCTGTGTTATTGTTTCTACTGCACTGCACACGGTTTGCAGGTTGCAGATCAAGCAGATCTTTATTTCAAGGCCGTCAAATTCCCCAAATATAGATACTTTGAATTGTTTTTTATTCAAAATACTTTGTACTAATCTTTGTTTATGAAATCATTTTCTCAAAATATCAATAGTGCCTCGAATAAACAAAGTATTTTGGACACATTTTCTGTCAAATTGAAAGAAAAAACAAATCAAATATTGAATGTTTTTCATCCATTGTATCTCGCGCAAGCCACGGAAAATTTTCAAAACGTTGTCATTCATGAACAATCAGATAATCAAAAGTTTGAATAATGCTTTAGTTTTAGTTACAAAGCAATAAATACCACTGTCTGTTTATAATAATGTGCGAGGGTTTGAAAGGCTTTGATTTCTAATGTTGTTCATGTATGACAGTGGGTGTGTGTACGAAATGAAAGGAAATCATGTTTGAAACAGAAAAAGAAAAGTTTCAAAAAAGAAATTCCCAACCCCCTTTTTCGACTTCATTTGACTTAATTTGTGAATTTAATGCTTTGTGGGCGAACTGGATTTATTCGGATATCGTTCCGGGATTTAACAAATTTAGAGAATAATTGCTTTGAAGTTATGGGCTTAAAATCATTGAAGTTAGCAAGCATTTATCCTTGAAATAGAGCACTTTAAAGATCATCTTGTCCGATTAATCTTTCAGGGAAACAAAAAGCAATTTCTTGTGGTACAAGATCAGAGAAAGAGGTGCGAAAATCGGGATGGTTGTAATCAATGGCATGAGCGGAGGCCATTGTGACGAGTTTGAAAGGAGGGGGTCCCACCTGTCCAGTGTAAATGACCATCGTGTTGCATTGTCCTCGGCTGATCCCACGACAAATGAAGCAAAAAATAACGATGTTGTCGTGGACACGTTCAAAGTTGACTTGATAACACAAAAGAATAACCTCAACTCAACATATGCTGACAACAATGGAACTGACAACATGGAACAAAGGAGCATCTTGAATTCATCCTTTGAAATTGACAAAGCTGAACAAAGAGCAGAATTGATGGCTGACACTGAAAATGACAATGTAAATGGAGAGAACCGTTCAATATCTTCTACAGAAATTGACAATTTTGATCAAATTAGTTGTGATGCCCCATTTGAGTCAAGGAATGGCATTGGAGAGAATCATTTTGAAAATAATGAGGATTTGAGTAATGATTTATCCATGGACAATGACATTTGTTGTATAAAGCAAGAGACCATTGAAAATTCAAATGAAAGCAACTCTTTAGATATGGAAACAACCCACAGCTTTGATTTGATCAACTCAAAATCAAAAGGAAAAGGAAATAAAAGGAGGAAAAGGGCACCATGGAAATCTGACAACAGGAGGCAGAAAAACAGTAAAGGAAGACCAACCAGAGCTGAAATGCCATATGAAGAACTTCTGAAATTGAGAGAGAAAGAAAGGATAGCGCAACAGTTGAGACGTCAAAGAATAAGGAGATTTGAGGTAATTTTAATTATTTTTGTCCTTGAAATCTTGTCAGTGAAATTTGTCAAGGGTCTTTCAAGATAAGTAGTCTGACCCTTTCTCCGATGGCATTTAATTCAAATTTTATTCAGTTTGACAGAATTTGACTTGCATACATTTTAGATCATGAATTTATACATGGGACCAGGGGCAAATCCTAAAAAAATCCTCACAAACTTTTCTGGTATAAACTTTTCTGTAAATCTCTTAAAAATAGCTTGATTAAAACTTGAGAAAATGTTTCTTCCATCTTAAAACCCAATTCAATAGTTCAACATCTTGACAATTGACAGAAAAAGTGAGATGAATGGGAAAACAATTCCAAAAAGATCTCATGCCTTTTTGTGGAGTGAAATTCCTCTTGTTTACAGATAAGGTTCAAGAAGACAAGTTGATTAGGGACATGGATGTTTATATGCTTGAGTAAGCATGAGTAAGTCACAACAAATATTAGTTGATTGAACAATGAAAGATATTTTGCTCTTGATTGTAATACAACAGGGTGTTAACATCCACAGTTTAAGGTAAAAGTAATCTCACAGCTGAAACAATTACCTTTGTGACTTTTTGCAAGTCAATCATCTGCTCCAATATAAGTCTTAAAACTCATTATATTTCACCAAAGGTGCCCATACCACATGATTTTCCTATCAAAACATTTTCTTGACCATGAAATAAATATTCATGCACATATTTTTCTACAAGAAGCTCTACAAGGAACTCTCAGATCATTATTACTTGAAGAAACATTTAAATTTTGTCTGAAGCTTTTTTATTTCGCCTGAAGCATACTTCAACTTTGTTGTACTTTACTACTCTGTTCTATTTTGAGTAATGTATAAACAGAGGTGTAGTTTCATAAAACTGACCATGAATAAGTTTTCATGGAGGCACAGGAGATCCCCCACCAACAAATACAATGTAAATTTGAGGAACCTTCCAAGAAACATTCAGTACTCAAACCTTAAAATTTGACAATTTTAAGAACTGGGCCAACTTTTTGGTTTCTTATACTGTGTGATGATAAAAAAATTGTGTTTATTTAAGTGCTGTTAATCAGGAGTTAATTTGTTTCTGATATGTTGTGCATGCTAACCATACAAAGGATGTAACTTGGTATGTTGATGGTCCCGAGATTCATCTCAGGGGTACTTTTCCCCAAAAAGTTTACAAATATGCACCATTTCTTAATGAAAACATGCATATCTCCATGGAATGATGGTGGTACCCCCACATGGTTGTTACAATGTATCCTGTATAAAATGAGAGTGGAAAATAAACTCGTACCCCCCCAGATGGCTACCGTAGTAACTTGAACCAAGTTCCGTTACATGAGAAGTCACTGCAGCCCACAAAAAATCGCCACAATTTGGCCTTTTCTAGAGATATCAAAATTGAAACAAGAACATTGGTGTGAGTCATTTGAAGTTATCCAATCAGAGAGCCGAGAAATATTCCACAAATCGCCACAATTCGGCCTTCTCTAGAGATATCAAAATTGAAACAAGAACAGTAACGGTGTGAGTCATTTGAAGTTAACCAATCAGAGAGCCGACAAATATTTCATGTGACTGTTAGCTACGACTATATTAAATGGTTCTTTTAATGTAATTTTTTACATTCTAACAATTATTATGTGGTTGAAGGGCTGCATGGCATCCAAACAACTTTATGACTTACAAATGGCAATGCCAGCTGTGAAACAAGTTGCTTTTAGATGCCACTCCCGTTTTGTGATAGGTGTGAGTTTGCACCTACTAATAACAGAGGATCGTTAATTCTTTAAATATGCTCATCAAAGGGATACAGTAAAGTTTTGCCAGTAAATCATAATCATAAGCTAAATCACAGCAGACAATGTACTAGAAATATCGGGTGAGTCAAAAATGTTCAAATATTCTAATTAAGATCAAATTAAATTTTGGGGTATTGATTATGCTATCAACAACTTTCAATTAGTGAAATTCTAAAGTTTTATTAGCCACCTGGTTTTCAAGCGTACTACGAAATTACACACAATTTTAAGATAATAAAATTTAGAATCCTGGGCAAGATTTAAGATGTGTTTATCGGTTTTTCAAGCTATTATTTCAAAGTCTTTCGCATAATTTAGAATGATCGTTGTTATTGCTAAAATAATCTGGCCTTTTATATAAACTGAAAAAGAAAAAAGTGCAAAGATAAATAGCCTAGCGAAATTTTGGGGATTTTTCAAGCGTCGAAACTTTTTTCTGACTTTCCCTGTAGGTTCACTTGATCTATTTTAAATGATATAATGACTCCTTTATGGTGAAGTTTTTATTCCAGAATTATGCTCATTTGGGGTGTGTTTGAATGGTACCAATTCTGAAAACAGTAGACTCGGAATTTGTGCTTGATTGACTCCGAAATTCTCAAAACGGTAGGCTTGGTATATTTGGAAGGCCATCTAAACCTTCTGCTCCAAAAGGCAGAATGTTTGGCTGACTTTGGAGAGATTCTCGTTTTCATTAGCAAACCCTGGTGGTGAATCCGAAAACTACCGTTTCAAGATTTTTGTTTTTGATTGGGAAATATATTTCCATCTCTGCGAAGTCTTCCGTTTTCTGAATTTGGTAGGTTTGGAATTACCAATCAAACACACCCATAGTGAATCCTTTATGGTGAAGTGTTTATTCCAGAATTATGCTCATTTGGTAAGTGATTGTCTTCTGAATCTCACATAACATACACCCAAACAAAACTATAAGATGTTAAGATCCCATGATGGGATTTACGATGACATAGAAGAGATAGCGCTTTTATATCGATAAGGAACAATTTCCATGCACCAGTTTGTGTACCTATAACACAGAAAACAGATGGACTGAGTTTCTAACTGTTTAATCTAACAGTTAACTTCAATTGTTCATGTCACTTGCAAACTAAAACCCCGAGTTTATATCTACGAAACGAAAGACACTAAACTGTTAGCCTGTACCACTAAAGTGCAATTGCTTTAAAGGATAGCTAGCAATTATTGGCAACGAGAAGCCTAACAAAGAGCACAGCTTCACTGAAGCTTTTGGTTCACACTAGAATAAAAACGTGTTAGAATTGGAATAACGCATTTTTCTATAATTCGTTTTAAACGCATTTTAAGTGAGTTATCGCTTCAAATAGAATCACTCAAATTGCAAATTGAGGCAAAAATAATTTTGACCTTTTTCCGTCGCACTTCTAATGCTTTTAGTGGTGTGAACGAAGCTTACTTGCCTAAAATGCTGCACTATGATGGAATGCTCTATTATGCTTGAAAGATTTCGTAAATTCAAACAAGGTTTTGATGCAGATTTTATTGTATGGTGATAAAGACCTTCCCAATGACCTTAATAAAGGTATACTTCTTTTAACTTTAAGCTTTATCCACACAACTGGTCGACTAGATTAGAAAATATCAAACTCCGCTACCAGCCAAACAACCACCACGTCCCCTTTAAGTAATTGTTTTTCTTGTCTTTGCATTATGCTTGTTTTTGTTTGTAGTAGTTTCGTTTATTGTATACATTAGTAGTTTTAGCTCTATGTAATGGCTGCAGGGTAGACACAGCCTTTTGCTCCCTGTGGTATCGTTTTAGTAGTATAGTACAGTAATATTGCAAGTAGTGTAATTAGTAATATGTCATTGTAACTTTTTATTGGAATATAAAAAANACAGCCTTTTGCTCCCTGTGGTATCGTTTTAGTAGTATAGTACAGTAATATTGCAAGTAGTGTAATTATTAATATGTCATTGTAACTTTTTATTGGAATATAAAAAAAAAAAAGATTTCGTAAAGCCACCTACTTTTCGGCATCGAGAACGTCGAGAGTTCGTAGCCTTACGTAAGGTTACGTTCAGTACAAAAAGATATTTCAGAATGTTATCTTTTAATTATATTTCCCTAGATTTACTCAAACATGGCGAAGTAAAAATCTTACATTTTTATGCAATACAGAATTAAGATAACAATGCTTTAAGAAAGAATTCGGGCAGGAAAGGTCATTGCTCCTATTTTTCAGCATGTATGCAGCGCGAAACATATTCTAATCACAAACTTCATGAGAAGGAACCAACATGTCTCCGCTGTTTTGAAAAAAACAGATTTCAAAGTGCTTTTAGTCAGTGATATTGGCTGTTTTCATCATAGGAGTCATCTCCTTACTCTGTCCGTTTTCCTCATCTCCGTAGAATGACAGCTGGTAATCAGCTTGTTTGTGTTTAACTTTCCCAGCTAAATGAGGCTGCCTACTGTTTTCAGGAAGACATCCTACAATATTTAACCTCAACTTTGGACATATGACAAACAAAACAGCTGAAGCTTTACTTGAATTTCTGATAACGAACAGTATTTAGGAATATTTTAGCTTGACCTTGGAGTTTGTCAACACTCCGACGGTTCTTAGACTTCGAAAGGAGTTGAAGAGTCTCTTATAGGTTTTATGGCCGAAAAATAAGTCGATCTGCATGCTACCATTACAAAAGAGTGCAATTGTAACATGGCGATACCGTTTTTTCAACCTGAAATGTTTTTTCATCACAGGGGTTGTTGTGAGTTCTGCAGCGCATAAATTTGCACTTAGGCAGTTCCTAATTAGATATTGCAGGTAGCCAGCAGTAGGCTTCGCATCATTTCACGATGTTTCCGTATGTCATATCCGATTGTCGTACGTTTTTTATTTGCATTGCTCGTGTGAGGCCACTCTTTAATTTATACACTGATAGGTGGGCTTTTAGGGAACTCCAATATTAGAGGGTACATTTTTGGTTCAATTCTCTTAAATATTGATACGATTCTTTCATGGAAAAAAGGTACGAATTCATATAAGAATAGATTGGATGTGCTATTCGAAAATGAGGGGCACATTCCTGTACAAATGTGGGTTGAGTGCCCCTGCCTAGACATTATAGGGACATGATTTTTAAGGCCATCTTCTCCGTGGCGGAATGCAGAATATATACACTACATCAACGTGTCTTCACTGTAGAATGTATAAAGAATTACGGAGCGTTGAAATCTTTTCTTTATCATTTTTCGGAGCTGTTATACTGTGAAATATATTGTTGAATTTACAATGAGACACCAGTAGCATCTACACATTTTCAAGCAATTGGCAACATGGAGATTTAGCAGTAATTTTCGCGTTTTTGACGCTATTCAGAGCTGAAAAAATATTTATATAGGTAGTCAAGTTTGAAAAGTTTTCGACACAACTAGCGCATTGAATGCATATACATTCTTCAGTTCACATTCAAGTCACCGTTAAGGATTTCATTGATTTTGTTATGAAATGCCTGCAACATCTACGTATTTCCAAAATAAGTGAACACATGATTAAATACGATGATGATACAGATATGCGGCGATAATCCCTTCCAATTTTCAGTAATATTTTATATTGAAAAATCCATACTGTTTGGAAACAAAGAAAAACTGCGTGGAAATGTTGACATTGAAAGTTTTCAAAACATATCTAAGTTCATTGCCTTCGTTTCGTTCATTTGTTGACAGAGTCAAAGATGAACTTAAATTCTCATTCACAAGTGTACAATCGAATTATTCTTAGACCTTGCTTTTCGTTTCAACAAGTTATACCTGTAGTGAATTGTAATACCCCTGTAGTAGCTGCTGTCAGTAATGTTAAAAAGAGTGTTCAAAAGGGCGTTTTCCTACCGTGTTTGCTAGAATATTCCTTTCCTAATTTGGGCTGACAGTTGGATATTAAACATTGAACATTGTGTTTTATTCATTCCAAAGCGTGTTTTGAAAATTTCGGTCAGTATCATGCCGATGATACCCATGTGAGATAGCTATGTTTAGATCTGTTGACGTCATTCATCGATTTTCGTGGAAAAGAATTTGCTTTTCTCTCTACAAGTTAGGCGCAAAATTAAAGTAAATAGACGGAGATATAGCGATCTATAGTCTAAGAATATAACAAAAGAAGGCCACGTGCCACTTGCATTTCTGATGTTTTCGAAAACATCAAATACAACAGACTATATAGTTGTCCCTGTCCCCTAGCTAAGCTGTTTTTAACTCCGTTAATTAACTTCAGGCTTACTCAAAATGCTGAATGTTGATCACGGGCTGTAGGAAACTCTGCATTAAAATAGGATTTGCATATGGTACATCGTACCTTCCTAGTTCATTATTTCGTCCCTGATATATCGAGCGCCATTTTAATCCCCGCGCTTGGCCGATTGACGTGACCGAGAGCCATCAGGTATGAAAGAATGAACAAGGCAGGCTGGATATATCATACATAAATCTTATTTTTTATTCAGAGTTTCTTACAGCCCGTGCGTCGATAACACAAAGGAATGTGATGCTTATTAAGTTTGGTTCACAAAGTAGAAACGCGCTAGAAATCAATTAGAAATGCGAGGGAAAAATCGTCTTTGGCCTCAATTTGAGATTTTGTTGGTGCCTTTGAAAATTCCTTAACGCATTTGGCCATTTGGAAGCGATAACCAGCTAAAATGCGTTTGAAATGAGTTCAGAAAAATGCTTTTTCCCAATTCTTGCCTGTTTTTTCTTCAGTGTAAACCAAGCCTTTAACAACATTGTTTTGAGTGTTTTTTGTAGCAGATGTTATCACAAATAAAAGTTGCTGAAAATTTGTTACACAGATAGGACGGTAGTAGGATTTGGATAGAACTATCGCAAAAATTGCAGTTATGAACTGTATGGAGTTCTCATATGCTAAAGATCTCTTCGTATTATTAACTCTATTTAAAAAGCACAGAGGTTTGAGAACAAGATATATGTGATGGTTGCAGTCTCGAACATCAAACTAGGCCATTTTTGATGCCCTAGTTACTTGGTGGAGATTAATGGTATTTCGAGATTTTGTTTTTGTCTCAGAAACCGTAAATCATTGATTAGTTGGGATGTTGCAATGTACGTATTTGGTCTGCTCCAGTTTTGACAGTATTGTCAGTATTGTTGAAAATTGTTGATATTATACAAGATTTGACATTTGACATTATGCATTTACATTAGACATTGCCATTTTGACATTGCTCCATTTTTGACAATATACAAGATGTACGTGATGGTGCAGTCTCAAACATCAAACTAGGCCATTTTTGATGCCTAGTTACAAGGTGGAGATTAATGGTATTTTGAGATTTTGTTTTTGTCTCAGAAACCTTAAATCGTTGATTAGTTGGGATATTGCAATGTACGTATTTGGCCTTCCTCTCCATTTATTACAGTATTGAGCCTATAGTCTGTCTCAAATTAGATGTCACGTGAAAATGCCCGCGAACAACAACGACTGAAGTGGTTTGCATGAGTAATTTTGCGTTATCGCAAATCTCACGTGACATCTAATTTGAGACAGACTTTAATTTCTTTGATAATCGCCCTCTATCTACCTTCACAAAAAAACCTTCACAAGCTACATCAGGTCTTGCTTACTGAGACCAAACGTTGTCAACAATTTTCTATCAGCACTTAGTTCGAAAGGGTTCGAAATCCCAGCTGCCTTTTGAGATTTTGCTTTGTCAATACAAATTATGTTACAATACCTTTTGATTTCAAGAATCTAAGTGCGATTCTCACTCTTGAATTTTTTTGGGCCATCGGTATATTCCTAGTTAACCATTTTTTTTAGCTGTTGTCAAATTTGCCCTCCCCCAGTGTAACAAGAAGCACACCATATTGTTTCAAGCAGAGCAGATTATTCTACCAACCTCCTTGTGTAAGTCGGATCCTTTCCGACTCCGGAAAAAGCTGTGACTTGCCAGTAAACGAGGATGGTGACAGGGGGTATGGCTGGTACTGAGTACTGGCCCCGTTGGTACCGGGTACTGGTAGGAATTACTCTCATACTGAGCACATGTTCGGTGAACTGGAATGAAGAAATGCTTTATATTTTATTTGGAAATTGTTTCCAATATATTCCTAACTGGTAACTTCAATTTTTTATTTTAATTGGTACCGTATTTATGGACCAATGGCCCCTGGTACTGACCATTAGGGTGCTGGATACCGGAAATTTTGGTACTGGTACTTCCCTTTTAGTACTGTGGTACATTTAAATGTCACCAACCTCATAAATCTGAGGATAAATGGGAATGGGAACTTCAATACTTTTCCAAGCTACAAAGTCCGAATTTTGCGAGGTTTGATTTAGAAGTACAGATGGGCTGCAATTTGACAAACTCGGGTATTTTCAATGGTTCTGTAACGCAAGTGACCATAGGGAAGAATTTCGACAAGTTGAGATGTTAGGTATTGCAAATAGCCAAATGGCGGAATCTGGTCCGGTGATGACTATGGTGAGACTTACCTGCCCAAGAAGACTTACTGCCAAGTCGATATTTGTCCTTAAAGACCCGTGCTTCCCATGATCCTTTGCACGCGCGCAAAGCATCAACACATCATATTGCCCATAAACAACGTATTTTGAACACACAATAGTGGGACTGTCCCAATCCTTCAATTATTTTCAGAACTGTCTGCTGTTTGAGTTTAAAAGCGATGGCATAACAACGTTTATTTATAGATTGAAAGACAATACAGCCTCGCGATTGCTTGGCCAAAATGATTTTCATACAGTACGAAGTCACTGTGAGACCGCAAAGGCTCATGGGGAGCACAGGGTCTTTAATTAAGAAAATTAATACAGCATCGGATGGGCAACTAACTCATCAACCTCTGTACCCATGGACGTGAAGCGAGCATGCATTTTTGTGCTTGACACTTTGATTTTTCACGCTTGAAAGAGCAGCGTCATTTTCGTGTGGTTTCTCACATCATACACAAAAGGTCAAAGATAAGACGAGAAATCTATCATGCGTGGTTTCAGATCGTAAACACCTGCTCGGGATCAATTACACAGTTTTATTATGCGCTTAGTGATGTTCTACCAGCATAAGGCGTTTTATCAATATTCTTTCCAGAACATGCCTCGGCCGCTGCATACGCATGTTGTGCGCAGTCATGCATGTCACGTGTGCGATAAGTAAAAAGTGAGTCGGTTGCTACTGCTACGGTTGGTGGCAGGAGGAATGATCAGCAGACTAATCAGCCACAATAAGTTCACACAAAATGATCAAAAATAAAGCCCCAAGGGTGTGCCCTCCATTGTTTTCTTTTGAGTCCGTCCAAAACCTTACGACTTTCCACCGCCCTTATAAGCGAATTTGCGAGCGGTGTCACAGAGGAATTCGTCCACTTGGCTTCCTTATCAAAGAATTTGCAGCGATTTGCCACAACTCGACTTGTCTTAGCTCCCACTGGCTTCTTTCCTGACGAATTTTGCAAAATGTTGAAGATCTTTAAACTACCAAAATTCGTCACTCTTCACAGCGACAGAGACACACCTTGAATTTTTCATTGAACTGAATTGTTCTCTCAAAATTAGAATGATCGGTTTGAAAGTCTATCAATCTATCATTAGCGATAACTACGACGATTTTAATAAGTCTACTGTCCATTAGGAAACAAAAGAATTCTTCTTGATAAAGTAGAACTGCCTAAACCAGTAAAGACCGGTCAGTTTCAGCTCTCTTTTCTTAATTAATAAAACCTGTCAGCCGGAAGAAGCACGCGGCTTCAGAGGTTTTAGGAGGTTTTCGATAAGTTTAAACGCGTCTTGTCTCTCTAAATATCGAGTAACTTTGAAATGCTTACCGTGCAGCATTTTAGAAATTCACTTTCTTTAACCAACAAAATATCGAAGAAAGCATTTTCTTTTTAACAGATTTTGAACATTTCTTTTGTACATCTGTGTTAAGAACAAATTCCATTTTAGAGGTTACCTCTCCAAAGACTAAAAATGTCTTTTAATTTGTGAGACTTCGTGCCTTTACGAACTACTTTGTTTTGAAGTTCTTTTAATTTGTGAGACTTCGTGCCTTTACGAAGAACTCCTTTGTTTTGAAGTGTACCCCAAAATTGGAAGGGGTGGTTATGAAATTGAATTTGAATTGTTGCATCCATCGTAAAATTGTGCTACTATCTGCATAAAGTCTGGGTTGAAATCATGATCCCCGTTGACATCTGCAAAACACCTGCTCACCAAAATGGTCATGCTTGATGATTCATAATTCATGCTTGATTGATGAACAGAAAGGAAAAGATTAAATCGTGATGGATCCAGTTGTGAACGAAGGCCATGAAATTTCTTTGTAGTTCCTTTCTTCTGTACTTTACAGCCATTTTATATCCATATGAAAAATAAGGTCCTTTGATGCTTGCTTAAAAAGATTTTCCTTCAAAATGTCAGTTATTCTGCAATAGATTCTACCGCGGATGAGTAAAAAAACAATCCCCGCTTGAAAGGCTATTGTTTCGTGGATATCAAGCCGATAATGATAGCAAATGCCTTTTATTGACAGCAGTTATAGTTTTTTCATAAACTACTTAAAATTTATCTCCATGTTAAACCATTGCAAAACGTGATCTGGAAAAAGAGGATGATTATTCCACTCTGAATGGGAAATGTAGAATTCGAAATTTTCTTTGAATTTGGTTTTTAGAGTGTAGTTGTAGCTTACAGTGATCATGCAGGATCTCAAAATATAGCCAAGCCTTTCAACTAAACGTTAATACAAAGCATGTGTCAATAACATTTGATTTAACGAAGCTATGTGCGATCCAGCTGGTGACGTTTTTTGGGTCACTTGGTAGGTATAAACATACACCTTTTCTTTGTTGCTGCTAAAAAGCCTTGTCTACCGAAGACTAAAATTGACTACTTACTAGATGCCGTAGTTACCATTGCTCCGATTTATATATGCCGNATGCAGGATCTCAAAATATAGCCAAGCCTTTCAACTAAACGTTAATACAAAGCATGTGTCAATAACATTTGATTTAACGAAGCTATGTGCGATCCAGCTGGTGACGTTTTTTGGGTCACTTGGTAGGTATAAACATACACCTTTTCTTTGTTGCTGCTAAAAAGCCTTGTCTACCGAAGACTAAAATTGACTACTTACTAGATGCCGTAGTTACCATTGCTCCGATTTATATATGCCGTTTATTTCGTGCGCTGCAACGCAAGAGTACCAGCTAATATCTATGAAGCCAATCATTTTTTTATTGCAGGGGAGATTTCACCAAGGCAGCAAAAGCAAAGGAAAGAAAATTGTTGCAAAGAAAACGTTTTTACCTCAGAATGGAGAAGAATTCCACGAAGTAGAAAATGGCACAGTAAGTCTGTTTTGCTATGCTAATTACTGAAAGCTCTACGATTTCTATCACATGGTGTACTGGTTTACCAAAAACCAATGTAAGATTGTTAAGATTAACAAAAACCTGATTGTGTCACCGATCTATCTTGAAAGTGTCTTTTTGTGCATTTTGCCAAGGACCAAATTAATTTCAGGGAATGTTATTCTATCGTTCCTACGGAAAGGAGAATATGAACTGTTACCTTGAAAATCACATTTCTAGCAATAATAATTAAGAAATCTTACCTTGCAATTTCATACAAAATCTCCAGTCCTAAATGATAGATAATAATAAAAATAATCACCACAAGCAGGTCATTCACTTCAAGACTCAGCTCCTTGTGGTTATACAGAGTACAAATACCGGGTGTCCCAAATAGAAGGTAACAGATTTGATCAGGGCTAGCGATGCGACTTAGCTCCAATCAATTCGCAATAATTTTTAAGCGAATCCTGAAAAGTTAACTTGAACATAGATGCCTTGCTCATTGATATTGGTGCTTTGAGAGTTGACATATTATTCTCAAAAGTTCAAATTTACTTCCGTCTCCAAATCAGAGCTTTGGTGTTGTTGCCTAGCAAATTTCAGTGTTTTAGGGACACCCGATTTATAAATTGTCCACGTTTTTGAAAACATCACAGTTGTTTTATTTTATTTTGATCGAGAAACCATCGTGGCGAAGAGAGACTCAATTAAATCTTAAATTTTTTGCCAGAGTTCCTTTGGTTTTGTTAGGATCCAAGGTCCTGTATCGTATCACTTTTCGATTGCTTTTCATGTGCTTCGATCCACAATATTTTAACCACATTTGTTGTCTTCTAAGGAGAAAGTCAAAAGACCTAACGAAAATGGAAAGCGAGTCGTTTCAGCAAAAATATTCATGCCAGTCGACAATGCTAGTGTTTCTTTCGAAAGTGAACAGAAGGTTAGTTAATTTTTTATGTGGAACTAGCCGGTGTCCCGAAAACGACACGATCGAGAAATTACCAAAATTCTGTTATGAGACTCACACAGAGTGTTTAAAACAAACGAAACCCACCTTTTTTCGAGATTCTTTAGAAAACAATAATATTTGAATTAATTTGCGCATGTGATCTGAAAGTACAAGCCATACTTGTCAAATATATGAATCTATAAACATAACTCTGATTTGTTTTGAAAATGTTCAATTATAGTTGGGTTGCGTTTTTATTCTTTGATGCACAATTTAAATTTTATTTTTGCCCCGTTTTATCAATGATCGAATTATTCTCAAAAGTGCAATAATTAGATTTTTGTTCGTATTACTTAAAAGGGTATGATAGTGACATCTTGAAATCCTTTATTGTGAACCATACTCTTAAGGAACATTACAAGTGTTGACTAACAGCCGTAATTTGGAATTTTTCATCAACATCTAAGTGTTGCATGACAGTGTGCATTCCTTTCTAATATTTAATACCAAGTATGATGCTAAATATAGACGAGTAAATGGACCTGATGATCATAGTCAGAGCGGATTTCTCTTCACACAAACTAGCAGTAATTCGAAATTGAACCAGTAGAGTTTAGAACTAGAATTTTCGGATTCAAAATTAAGAACTAGAATTTTCCGCTAGAAAATCAAACGATTCTTCACACTCACTCTTGATTGTCTTGCAAGGCTGATAATCATATCTATGCGTATGTCTTCTGCGAGCAACTCGCAAAATGCCCTCTTTTCGTGAAGTTTGCACTGTTATACCACAAATATAAGACATGTCAGTCCAGATCTTTTCACTGCTTGATAAGATGAATTTTCAATCGTTTTCCCAAATTCTTCTCAGTTGGAATGAGATGGTGAAATGCTGATATTCGTAAAAATAAACTTAGTGGCACAGTAAGCACATTTTGCCCGCCTCTAGCTGTTTTATACAAAATTAATTTAAATTGATAGTTGCAGCTTGCTGTAAATGATTTAAGCCTTATGCACCAAAATAAATCAAGTGTGCTCTTTAATTCACGAAAAAGCTAGTAAACTAATGAATGAATGACCCAGAATTATTTACCATGTTAAAATTATTGTTTATAACCCTGTGTCTGATTTGAGAAATCCATTTTCATCAACTTTAAATTGCAGTTGATAATTGCAGCTTGCTGTAAATTGATTTGAAGTCGCTTGCAAGAAAGTCGATCATGCTCTGTAATTCATGCAAAAGCGGGACTCAGTATAAACCCTGTTAGTTGTAAAAAAATGAACCAAAAATATGAATCAATTGTTTCAAATTGTTTTACAAAACGCTCAAAACATTTATAATCCAATTTCTTTCATAGCCATAGATCAATGTAAATGTTATTTGACGCTAGTTTGTTTTAAATGATTCAACATCTCTTGTACAAACATTGATCTTAGTTCTTCATTTTACACTGTGTGCGCCGTGCGCCAGAACAGGTTCAGGTGTTTTAAAATTCATAGTACCTATCGGGTAGGTCAGAAAAACCCTACGCCGTTGAAAAGGCTGCTGCTCCATCAATGTAACTGCCAGCATATTGGAAAATTCTTAGTTAATAGCCGACATGTTTATGGATTTTATACTTTACGCGCCTTAGGTCGGCCTCTCCTTTCTGAAGTCGTGAGGGATTTTCTAGTGAAATCCTTGAATGAAGAAACCTCCAAAAACAGACTAAAATCAAGATCAAATTTCCTTTAAATTCTGCTTTACAGCCATGATTAGTATGCGCTTTTGCACGTGTTATCCTCATGGGCAAAGTTAAAATGTTATCCCCATGAGCATTACAAATTTGTTTCGAAGTATTTGGTTCTCCCAAGAGGATACCAAGTTATAACACATTTAATTGTCATTGTTGTAGGGCAAAAAGACCGACCAAATTTGATCGTCATTTTCACTGGTTTTCGCAGGTTTTTGAAAGAGTCTTTCTCCAGAAAGTCCCCCATAACCTCGGAAAGGAATGGCAGATTTAAGCCAGGTAAAGATTTAAGCCGATCTTTATCAATGGACCAGGTTCTCTTAAGGCCGGCGCAAACGAAAAAAGTTTGTTGCGGAAATAAACGTTGCCTTCGATTGTTTCCAGACTGTTACTTCGTTTGTGCATCGACCCAACAAATGTCGAAGACGCAAATTTTGCGTTTTGGAAGCGACAAATGTTTTTGAATTTTTCACAAACATTTCTTGCTTCCTGGATGCAATTTTGTTTCCACAACAAGTGTTTCGTCGTTTGCTGGCCTTCGCAGTAGTGTTGTCTTCTAGGGCAGTTTAGCGCATTCGCAATTTAAAGAGCGCATACGTGATCTTTGCAGCGAAGCAAACTGCTTTGCGTCTTTGCCGTTTGCTTTTCCGAGCAATATCGCGAGCAACTTTAGGAATCAATGTTCCGCAACAATTTTTTCTCGTTTGCGCCGGTCTTTAGAATATCTATTTCCGGAAGACAGTGAGTATACTCCTAGGAATTCTATTGCAACTTCTTACGAGAAGTGTATTTTCTCTCTCTCTTCAGATTTTCTGCTACGTACGTCAGACGAATATCTCTTCCTGTTAGTATGTTCAAGGCATAGTTTCCTTATAGATTACCACCCTCCTTTTGTAAAAATTGGCTGCTTTTGAAGCATGACCTATCAGCTCGTACATTGACAAAAGAGTTGGTCCGGACATGGGTAGTTGAACGCCGCAGGTGTGCTGCTATAGAGGAGCCTGCAGGTTTGCTTACATGCTTCTGTGGAGGAAAATTATATGCTTGTGAGGAGGAGGTAGCTCATCCGTTTAAATACCTTTACAACTAAACTTTCAAAATGTTGGCCGTTACACACAGTTAGTCTCCTCCTTGAGCTCAGCATGCGATTTCTGCAGGATAGGAAGCAGGAAAGAAATCGCTACAGAGAAATTGTACAGAGAGAAATCGCTCTTATTATAAAGTACACCTGCTGAGTCGTCTAACTAGCCTTGTTCCGGTTTAGCAAAGCGATCTAAAGTGACTTGTCGATGTCATGTGCCTTGAAAACATATTGACAAAGGAGACCGTTTTGTCTCTGTTTAACTTGGACTGTCATCTAAACGACATCTCCAAAGGTTTGCCGAAATTGCTAGGACATGTTTCATAAGAAAAGTACACGAAAGTAAGCAGTAAGGTGCCGTCTGGTTGGCTATCTTTTTAAAAGAGTCAAGTTATCGATAAATGTTCATCATTATCTCATGTCGCTTCATCTCGCCAATGTGTTTTTCTTGTAACCCTTATCGTGGAAACGTGATTCGCAATATTGCGGCAAACACTGCAAAAAGAAACTTGTATTTGATGCACTGATAAAGATCTCTTTGAATTACGATTCCAAGAGAACATTACATTTTGCTATGTGATGTGAACTGCACGACCGTTAGGCTTGAGAATAAAGTGATTTTTGTCAACTGTTGCTGCAAAGATTTATGTGGATTAGCCCTCCTACAAGAGCAAATTGAATTGCTGCATGGTGTTTAAAACACTAGATTTGATTCAAATGTACCATTGTAAGAATAACATTTGTCAAAATAGTTTATTCTTTTGCACAGCAATGCTGAGATAGTTTACGTACTATTTCCTTATCTTATTGCGAGCAGAATGTTGCTGTTGCTGTTGCTTTTGTTTGGTAATATGTTATTAGTCATAGTTCTTGTAAAAAATCCTTCATTATCGCCAAGACGTTGGCGCGTTCGGATGATTGGTTCAGGTACATTCACGTACATTCACGTACATTCACGTACATTCACGTACATTCACGTACATTCACGCAAATTCACGCAGGCATTTACATCTGTTTGAACTAACGAGTTAGTATATTATTTAGTAACATTCTGATTTGTTTCCGTGTTCGGAAGCTTGATCCACGTACATTCACGCTTCATCCTCACTCAGGCATTTACGCCTGTGTGAACTAACGTGTTAATATATTACTTAATAAAGCTATGATTTTGTTTATTAAACTCACAATCATGAGAGAGGGGCAGTCTCGAACAGAAATCTCAGAGATAGATCAGCGAGATCAATACTTGACTCATATGGTGTCGTTAATGAAAAATCTAGCATTGACTTCACTTACTGCTAATCTATCTTTGTTATATGGTATTTGAAAGTTCGGTACAAGCTGAAACACAAAATATGTTGTGTGGTATTTAGGTCGTAATTAGAAACTTCCGTTGTTGCTTGTCGCAATTTGAATTATCTTTTCCATTTCAGATTAAAACTGAAGAAGATTTTAGCGACAATCAAAGGTTCTCCGACGAGCTCACCGCATCAAGCAATGAATCTTTCAAGAAGTGTGAAGAAATCACTCCATCGGTAAGCACAGTATTTAAAGTCTGTCTCAAATTAAATGTCACATGAAAATGTCCGCGAACAAAAACATCTGAATTGTTTTGCATGAGTAATTTGCGTTTTCGAAAATCTCGCGTGACATCTAATTTGAGGAGTTTTAGTATTATTCTATCATTCTACTATTTGTGCATTCATGGCACAAATTTTCATGGCGCGAAATATTTTAAAGAAATCAAAGGATGTTTCATCTAGAGATTGATCATTTGACTTGAAGTGGGTGTAAAAAAACCTTAGCCGATTAGGTCTATTTTGAACTGCACATTAGCAAGTAGTTTACTGGAAGGATAATGACGAAAGTGTACATTTGATGGAAAGATTGTTCCCGAAGGGACCTTTGGCATGGCTTTCTTACAATAAATCGATACGCATGTCAATCTTACACAGTGGTTTGTTTTCCTTCTATAGGGACCGCAGTCCGTAGAAAGAAATAAAGTCTGTACTGTGAAGACAAAGTTGTTTGTACCTAAAGAGATATCTGCAGAGAATCCTAAAACTGATTTCATGCAAGCGCTAGGGCTACGACACAGCATGGACGGTATGAATTTTGCAGGAATGCCAGAAAATTCCGTCATCATTAAACAACTTGTAGAAAAGCATGGACTTTATGACGATTCAGTGAGTAGCAGGAAGGCTTCTAGTGTCGAGGCACGATGTTGGGTACCAGAGAATCCAGCTGTTTCTCATTTCGAAGAGCGTTTCACGCAGAAGTATCTCGATGATAATGGGGGAAACAGATCAGATCATAGCTGGTCAGAGGCATCTTCAGATTGTTCCGATAAGCCAACTGATGCATGCGATCGGGTTCTGGGCGGATCGAAAAATACACGACGTAGCACATTGCCGAAAGATGAATTAGAGAAGCTTCGAGAAAAAGAGAGGCTCGCAAAGAGGAAGCAGAGGTCCAAATGTAGAAAGGTATATAGATTATAGCTGTGGTTTTAGTTGCTGTTTTCTTCTTTCGAAATATTAGATTGCAAGATGGAAGAAGTTTACTAAATCATCTTTAGAAATTTAACTTGTTTCTAGTGAGGTTCTTACTAACAGCCATTTCGATTTCTCTGCCAGTACCAAGGATTATCCATGTGATTATCCATTAAACATGTGAAATCAAATCTAAATCAAATCAATAACACAAAGCTTTAATTTAAAGAGAACCATCTCTTCTGGAACGATCATACATAGAAGGTTTTCCAAGTAGTTCTGTCTTGTGCACAAGATATTATTTCTTCTATTGTAAGATCAGTGTCTTCATTATCATACCAGGGTCTTTCTTTTTACTCTTCGCCGCCCACCTTCAGTTGGTTTCTACAGTACTAGTTGCGATGCTCTCGTTCTGATGTCTTAACTGATGACCAATCAACTTTGCCCTTCCTGATGTTTTTGGATAGCTTCTTTCATTACCATATAGCTCTTCGTTTGTCATGTGCTGACTCCAGTGAACCTCTTTTACTCTTCTTAACTTAGTGTATGCACCATGAAGCGATTCCTCTGTTTTGCTGGTCAGTGTCCAAGTTTCAGTATTATACATTCCCCAGCAAAGTGGAAACGTTACTACGAATACTTTAGATTACTTTAACGTAGGAAACATGACCATGAATTCTATCAGAGGTCGAAAAATGCACGAAGCCACGAAGCAGCTTCGCAGGAAGCTTGTTTGTCTTGAAGGAAGAAAAGGGGGAGAAAAATAGCAAGTAGAATAAAGGAAGAAAAAAGGGAGGAAGGGAGGAAAGAAGAAATGAAAAAAAAGGAAGGAAGGAAGGAAGGAAGCGAAGAAGAAGAACGATGAATGGAAAAAAGGAAAAGAAGATAGGAGAAGTAAGCAAATGAAAATGTAAAGAGGAAGGAAGGAAAGAAAGACAGAAAAACAGAACAAAGGAAAAAGACACTATTTAGTTGTGTTCTTTTACTGCACATATGCGCTTTGCAGTAGTTCAATAGTACTTTGAAATCTAGCACAAGAAAAAATTTATAAAAGAATAGAAGGAAGAAATTTAGTTTGGGGTTGCTTCGCAGGAAGGTAAATATTTTTTCCACCACTGAATTCTATATTCTTTAGAAAACTTTAGAAAATTAATTATTAACATCACTTATCCCAAATGCATTGTACCTTATTTTAGGACTTTGGCTCAAATTCAACAACTGAGGACCAATACGAGAATGGAGAAATTTCTCAAGATCATGACATGGTAGTTAGCTCAAATGAGAATTCAAATGATAAGCAAGAGAAAAAGAAGCCTTTTTATGCAACCGAAGAAAACGAGTTTATAGAGCGTAAATCTACTGGTATAAAGACAGAGGACGTGTCAAACGAAGAAGGTGAAAATTTCAAGCTACAGAATGATGATATTCATCCTGATCAAAGAGAGATGTGCAGTAATGATGGAACTGAAGAAAGGGAGAGTCGTGTCAAGTCAAATGAAGCGAAGAAAAAGACCTTTGGACGGCTTTACGACCGTTCGATGCTTGGTCCTGAGGAGCTCGAAAGTCTAAGAAGGAGAGAAAGAGAGTATCAACGAAAACGAAGAGCGCGTCTCAAAGAAGAGAAGGTATGAGTACACCAGAATTTCGTTACAAGACCAATCTTCAAAATCATTTTTGGCAATTAGATCAAGGATCAAAGTATTTTCCCAGATGTAACTTATTATTTTGATTGGTCAAGAAATTAGCAAATTTGGCATATAAAACTTTTAAGTTGATCATAGATATAAGAAAGAAACGTACACTATCACTGGAGACTTAAACAAAACAAAGAAGAAAAATCTCAAAATGTTGGCTCTTAGGCAAGATTTACAATGGCGCTTGAAAAGTATGACTCAAACAGGGTTTTCATTGTGTCATTTTATACCCTTTAAATAACGAGAAGAAACATTTTATCGTCTGGAAAGATAATTGGATCATCAACAAAACAGATCGATATGAAATTTTACTGACAGGCTGAATGATACAGTTTTGTTAATTTTTTAAAAGGGAGGATTTTTTTAGATACCGCAAGCCAACCGTGTGTGTCCAAAAAAGGGTATTTGAACTTGAAATTTGAAACTCTGACACGAGGGGAAAAGTAGTTTGTATTGGAACCCTTGGAAGTAAATTTCGAATTAGATCCCTTGATCGTTTAAGAAGCAATATGGTTATTTCTGTATCGAGGATTTAGCGTTTTTAGTCATGTTTAGCTCTTCAATACTGGCGGCTCTGATTTGACCAAGGGCTGCAGGAAAATCTGTTTGTGTTTATACCCATCGGTTTTGTCTGCAAGTAGTTTAGTTATAGAAACTTACTTTTCACTGTGTGTTTTCTTCGTGTCACCACGAATTTAGCAATCATTAGAGTCTCCTCTGCTAGCCATGTTGAATTGCGGTTGATCAACACATAAGTTCCACCTATTTGAAAATCGTTATGGCCGCCATTCAAAATTGCAAGCAGTGGAGGTTGAGTTAGAATTTTCATAGTTTAGTTGTTAGATTAAGTGAAGGATGGCTCGATTTGCGATACAGTGAGAATTCTGCTTCTCCGTTGGAATTTTATGCCCCCTCTCCCGAAAAAGAATTATGTGCCTAGAACATCTTCAGTACATCTGAGCAAAAGCGTTAAAACTTTTCCTGTTATGAAAACCACTTAACTTGGGAACTTAAGGTGCTTCAATTCTCGTCATTCTTTTAACCGTTTATAAATCTTTTGCAGTTTAAATCCCTTGGTGATGTTCTTCTTGATGAAGTCAAGGAAACAGCTCCTACGAAAGTAGACGCGGAGCCTGTAAAAGAAAGGGAACCGACAAGCCTGGATGATTCGCATAGGAAATATGAAACGCGAATGTCGAAAGGAATCAGCAGACCAAGCTTGAGATTCCTTGAGCACACTTCTATCTCTTTCTTCGAAAGCGAGAATTTTGACCCAACACTCGAGCGAGGTCCGAAGGCGGAACGAGATTATAACGGCCAGATTTCGAGATATGACACCGATAACCCAACACTCGAGCGAGGTCCAAAGGCGGAACGAGATTATAACGGCCACCCTTCGAGATATGACACTGATAACCCAACACTGGAGCGAGGTCCAAAGGTGGAACAAGATTGTAACGGCCACAATTCGAGATATGTCACCGATAACCCAACACTCGAGCGAGGTCCGAAGGTGGAACGAGATTATAACGGCCACAATTCGAGATATGACACAGATAACNCGAGAATTTTGACCCAACACTCGAGCGAGGTCCGAAGGCGGAACGAGATTATAGCGGCCAGATTTCGAGATATGACACCGATAACCCAACACTCGAGCGAGGTCCAAAGGCGGAACGAGATTATAACGGCCACCCTTCGAGATATGACACTGATAACCCAACACTGGAGCGAGGTCCAAAGGTGGAACAAGATTGTAACGGCCACTATTCGAGATATGTCACCGATAACCCAACACTCGAGCGAGGTCCAAAGGCGGAACGAGATTATAACGGTCACCCTTCGAGATATGACACTGATAACCCAACACTCGAGCGAGGTGCAAAGGTGGAACAAGATTGTAACGGCCACCCTTCGAGATATGACACTGATAACCCAACACTCGAGCGAGGTCCAAAGGTGGGACAAGATTGTAACGGCCACTATTCGAGATATGTCACCGATAACCAAACACTTGAGCGAGGTCCGAAGGTTGAACGAGATCATAACGGCCACCCTTCCAGATATGGCACCGATAACCCAACACTCGAGCTAGGTCCGAAGGTGGAACGAGGCTGTAACGGCCATCTTTCGAGATATGACACCGATAACCAAAGACTCGAGCAAGGTCCGAAGGTTGAACAAGATTGTAACGGCCATGCTTCGAGGTATGACACAAATGATCCCTTGCCATGCCAAAGTACAGCGATCGGTAGCGAAGATATCAAACCAAGAATGCCATACTCGAGCAGTGACATGTCAAATTATGGCTATTATCATGATAATGGATATGTTGAAGAGTTTCGTTCTGCAAGGGAAGCTGAGAGATTTCATGGCAGTTACAGAAGAAAACCCAGTGAAACTGAGAATTATAATGACACTGACCGAAGAAAACCCAAAAGAGAGCGTGTAGAAGATGTATACGATGAAGGATTTGACACGGCAAGGTCGAAATCAGTAGAAGGGATAGGCGAAAAAACCGTAGATGAAACCACAATGAAGAGATCCCAGTCTGCAGAGAGTGCAGTTTGTCCAAGGTCAAGTCCAGTATTTGGCTTCATGTCTGAGAAGAAGTTCAATGTCTCTGATGTCCACGAGGAACGAACAAACGAACATATTGAACACCCATTAGGCAGTAGAAGCCACAATGCAGGGGACCGAACATCAAGGTGCCCACAGAAAAGAAGCCCCGATTCAAGGAGCCCCCATTTAAAAAGCCTCCCATCCATAAGCCCTAATTCTATAAGCCCTCATTCAAGAGGCCCTCATTCAAGTAGCCCTCACAGTACAAGCCCTCACACACACTACAACGTAATGCCGAGCTTCGTTGATAGGAAGAGTCCACTGATTGACGCTCTGTATGCATCTGACTATAAAATACTGCAAGCGAATGGATTCAAGCTATTGAAGAATGAAGATAGTATGGGACCGCATTGCTATGATATACCCAGTGATAAACGAATGTTCAGTACCGAATGGTTAGACAAATACTCCCCTTCCCTTGGATCTGATAGTTATGGAAAGTTTGACGGTCATAGTTTTTACAATGAGCGGTCACACCTGTACAACTGCGACTCGGGTTTACAAGAACCTGGGACAGAGAAGAAAAGCAAGACCGAGGTTGGAGACGATATTGCAACTAGTCGATGGCGTAATTGGAAAAGTGGCCTTACCGACATGCAATTACAACGAAGGCGTCAATCGAACCGCGAAGCCCAGCGGCGTAGAAGACTGCGATTAAGACTGATGCAAATGAAATCGTTGGAACACGATCAAATCCCAGTTGACGATATTATGTACAAACGATACACACCAAATAATCGTGAAATGGTCACTGAGGCTATTAAAGGCCTTAATTTACCAAGAACAAAACTTAAAACTATGCTCGAAAAGAAGCAAGAGATTTTTATGAACGCACAAAAAGAGAAATGTAGAAATGAAACTGAACCTCATGTCCTCGCTGCTACTCAGCCACCAAATAGCGCTAAGGCAAGAGGATGTCGGGTAAAGGTAACACCGAAAAGACAAGTCGTTGTGCCAAGTATGGGTTACGCGATTCATGCAGAAAATCGCATGGCACGTGACCATCGTCTGTTCCATGATGGCTGTGGTCAGAATAAAGATATGAGGATACCAAACCAAATGGTACATCCTCGCGAAGATAGACACGCAGATAGACAAGCAGAAATTAGACACGCAGACGATGACTACAGTCAACATCAAAACGGTGAGTTGGCCTCATCAGTTAGCGTCGAAGCCACATGGTTAAGCTCTGGGGTCAAGCGGGCAAACAATATTTGCCAAACATTTGAAATTTGCTTGCCAAAAAAATTGCATGGCAAGTAAATCTCGAGTGTTTGGGAAACATTGTTTGCTCGTTTGGGCAGGGCTTTAGAGTATAGCTGTCATATTTAGTAGCACCTCTTCTCGTTTCTTTAGTTTTATTGGCTTCCTTTTGCTATACTGACTTGTATGTCCATTGATAATCTGCCCCTATTATGCTTTCACTTTTCTTGAAATTGAAGTCTCTGATAAGATAATGTCTTGAATTTCACTGCATTACTGTTTGTCTCCTTGATGTCCTCAGTTTTGTATGTGCTGTCATTTTGCTTTCTGCCTACATCTGATCACTGCTTTTTATTTTCTCACAATTCTCACCACTGTTTGCTGCATGAAATTTTCACCAGTAGATTGTTTGATTATTAGATTTAAAAAAATGTGTATTACTAAGTCTCATTTCTATTTCGTTCTTAGGGACTGTCATAATTTGAAAAAGCGCTTGTCACAGAAAAATAGAGCCGTGAAGGATAACGTCCGGTTCAGGTTTTTTAGTTCTACGTTCCTAGAAGAACAGTAGAGAACTGCTTTTCAAATGCTCTATGTCTTTGTTCATAGATAATTATATCTAATGCAATTTTTCATATTAATTTGAAAGTATAGTGAATCATGAATGTTTACTTAAAAGAGGACGGTTAAGAATTTAACATTGAAATGAAACAAAATTCTGAACGTCTTCACCTTCCGATATTCCACCTTCTCTTCTTGTTTATCATAATATAGCGATATGGTTCTTACAGGGGTGACAGTTATAGGGAGAGTGAGTTTCACTAATTTGATTTTATACAATTTATCCTCAACAGACCAAGAGCACCAGGATCAGTTAGCCATGGAAGACGACCAATTACAAAACACCAATAGCCGAAAACGAAAGCAGTTTTGTCCCAGGAGACTCTTATCTGAACCAGAAAGAAGAAGTCAAGATGGTCTGCCATCAGTGGTCATCGCACAATAATTGTTGTGTGAAAGATTTCATAGACGCATCATGTGAGTGTTATTCTTCGGTATATAAGATATTCCCATTGCTTCATAATATTTTGAAGATCATAATGTTTGGCCAAACTTTTTGAGAATAATAAAAGGACTTTTTTCTAGAAGTGCTTCGAAAAGAGCCGATCAATCAAGTTTTGCCCAATGTTCAGCCTATGAACAACTATATTTCCATCCTCTAGATCAGGAAACAAATAGCTACTGTTAAATCCTTCCACGAAACATGTCAGGGTATTTCAGTTTCCTTGAGCATAAATGGTGCAGCTGTCATTATTCTAAAGCTGAAAATTGGACTAGATTTAGTCAAAATATCTAGCCCTTTTTAAAAGAAGTTCAGGAAGAGATTCCCAGCAAAATCCCTCATAGCTCTATTTCAATGTTGATGATAGCCTACGAGTAGACCCATTATTCAAAAGAAGAAAGGGTCTACGAAATGTTGATGAAACCAAATTCAGATCCAAGTTAGCCTTTTAACTGTAACAAAATTTATGAATCTTGGAACTTGGTAGAAATTTCACTATACCAGAACTGTCATTATTGAATTGATTTCATCAATAATAAAATTGAGCAAAAGAAATGTTGCCAATTAAAAGCAAACATGAATTTTGTTCAAAACAGAGGATCGGTCTTTGGAGCCATCTGGTTTAATTTGCCAAGCCCATTCTAAATATGAGTTCTGACAAAGCTATTTGAAAATTGTCTACATTGGCAATTGAAGTGACGATATTATTATTATTGGCCTTTCAGTATAAAACTACATTATATTATGAAGCAATGGTGTTTTAATATGCAAAGTTTAGAGCTGTTATAATTAGCAGTTTTGCAGTTTAGAATGTCTGTTCGAGTTCGTTATAGTTCGTGAATTTTATTAGAATGTTTTAAAGAGTAAATGTGTATAAAACAGCAGAAGTTAACGTTTCAAAATGAAGTCACATGTCTTTTCAGCAAAACAAGCAGTTGTGGATCCTGAAGGAAGCCTAAGGTTAATTAGGGCGGTTGTCCGTCCTCCTTGTTAGAACAAAGACTTCATTTTGTTGGAAATATAGGCATTTGGATGAATCAATTAAAGGCTCTTGGGCAACCAGCATGCATTGCAGCCCTATTTGTAAAGGCGGCCTAATTTCATGCTGCATGAAATTAATTTTGTGTTGTCGCTCAAGTCAGCAGCACGTCGCTGCAGCTCTAGATGCGGCCATATTTCTCCTTACGTGTGTTAAACATTGAACTCGAATTAAATGAAATCCAAGAAAAACAAAACAAATGATCTCAATGCGTTCCGGTTGCGCAAGAGCCTTTAGTGACCAAACAAGTGCATTTCTGTTAGCCCGCCAATAATTGAGGAATCGTTTCTTTCAGTCGATTAGAAAGATCTGATTAAAAACAGAATTTTTAGGGCTTTCTGCATCAGCCTTGTTATGAACCCAAGTTGTACTTTGTAGTTGTGCTGACAAAATGTGGCGTCTGTCATGCCTTATAGTTAGCAAATTTTCCACAGTGTTAGAATAACTGAGCATGGCCATCACATGGATGGTTTTTATCAATAGCCCCTGCTAAGTTTTGATTCCAGCTGCAGCAGCGTTGTAAATTCTGGGTAGCCTGTAAAAAGTTTTTACCATTTCTAATCTTGTGGACTTTTTAATAAAGAGAATGGAAAACCGAAATTTAAAAAATCTGCGCATTAAAGTCATATTGACCAGTTTTTTATCAATAGCGATGGGTAATTTTTAGGTTGGAACTGAAGCAGCATTAAATTTCAGGGAGCTAGTAAACAATGTTGTCTCCTTTCTTAATCTTATGGACATTTTGATAAAGAGACGAGTGCAAACTCCATTACTGCCCATAAGAACTAAAATGTAAAAATGAAAGCTACAATTATTATAATCTTGTTTTACAAGAAATGTATATAGAAGTATTGAATATCGCGTATTTATGAATTAATATCATATTTATATTTATCTAAATAGGCCAAGAAATTGCGTCCTAGCTGTATTTAGTTGAATGTTGAAGCTTAATTCCTGACAGGGGTCCAGAAGGGCGATTGCATCATTACCTGAACATACACAATGAATTTATATCAATTAACCAGCAGGCTGAAAAATCATACACTAGCACACTGCAACTTTTTAAATTGGCATGCTTCATATCAGCTACAGTTGAGGTTGTTGCCTTTTGTTGCCTAAGCTTTGTGCGAGTGCACCACAAGAATCTCTAAAACTGTTGTCAAATCTTCGCGTATCATTAAAAAGCGAAGCACTTCAGGAAAAATTTAACTTCACATTTGAAATCGGAAGGAAGAAGGCTTTGATATAACATTAAATACGATTTTCAACAACATATAGGCCTTGAAGGTTGGTATGCCTGACTATTCTGGGCCCCTGTCTCATCTAGTTATTACTTGTTACTTTAAGTTGTTACAGTTTAGCCCAAATTTAAGATTCTATTCAAGCTCTATCAAAGCTCAAAGCTCTGGTGCTGTAAGGAAGTTACTATGGTATAAGATCAACAATTATTGACTGGACCAAAAAGTGTGATCCTGATAACAAAATTACAAAGCTTAAATTGCGTATAAACGCTCAAGATGGCTTTTAAATTTGTAGCATTTGAAGCAGTCGATTGGCATTACCAATATCCGACATCTTAACTTGCATCTTATTAGAAAAAAATTACTGCTTGTATGAAAAGTATTGTATTTTGAAGTTGGAGAACAATTTTTTTTACAAACATTGGTCCCTAAAACTGTTTTTTTGCAATCTGTAATGAAAATACAAATCGAAAAGTTAGCAAGGTTTTTTAGCTCCTTTTGACAAATGAAATTCACGAAAACGCATTTTTCTGCTTAGATTGATAAAGCATAACTTGCTCTGTTGCTCGTATGTTTCACACTAATTTACTGCAAAGGGCATGAGCGTTTTTGAGAGATATTGAGCGATATGCAAGAGCTTCGGGCTTAAAGCTGGATCCATACTTTTATTTTCTGTTGTATGAGAATGAATATTTATTGGTATTTTAAAAGAATGAGTTTTCCTCAATTTGAAATTTAATTCGATGTTTTGAAGTGAATCAGTTATTTATAATATTCAGCCATATGTGATGTTCTATCAATTGGTTATTTTAAAAAGGAATTAGTGTGTTTGTTTTCTCGTTGAGTTGCTTTCGATTGTTTTGAAGGGGATGGCATCGGATGTCTTGAAAAGGAAATGCATTTTCATTAAAGCTAGAAAATTCCGTGCGTTGGCTAGCTGACCTTGGGATAGATAGAATATAATGCGACAAGTTGGCAAAATCCTCTTTCAACTTTGCTCAAAACAATGAACATGTACTTGGTGTNACTCGAACTTCAACTCTCGTTTGCGTTTCTTTGGCTGTGGTGGCTTTTCTTGTGTGGCGCTTCCTCTCCCGACGTCAAGTAACCAATTCAAGAAATCAGCATTATATACAAAACCAAGTTCATCTCGAAGATTGTAAAACGACTGCAAAATTCCTCTATTCTCGTTGTTGTCCGTGCCAAAATTCAAGTTAAGTCGCTTGCTTCTTTGCGAAGCTTTGGCCTTTGCGGCAGCCATTAGCGATCGTCTGTGCTTCTGTGCGAGGCTAGCTTTTTCATGTGATCAGTTTTGCATCACAAGAGAGCTGACCAATCACAAGCCGTTATTTTGATCTATGGCTTGACAGGTTGGGGATACGCAGTTCTTTTATATGGACACATTACCTTTAAGTTTAAGGGGCACTTCCTGTAGCAAAAAGGTGATTGTTTTCGTTTATTGCAAAATCTTGGGGGGGAGGCATGTGACCCCAGTGCCCCCGGTTCCTACTCATCTGCAAATTGGTGACAGTATTTGTGTTCTATCACAACCGTGCCATTGCCTATCGAATTGTGACAGTATTTGTGTTCTATCACAACCGTGCCATTGCCAATCAAATTGGGGACGGTATTTGTGTTCTATCTCAACCGTGTCATTGACTATCGAATTGGTGACAGTATTTGCGTTCTATCTCAACCTTGTTATTGCCTATCAATTGATGACAGTATTTGTGTCCCAGGGGGGCGTACACGACTTGTGGATGGACGGGGGCGACGGGGATGTCTGCCGCCCGGTTTTGAGAAAGCAGCACACTTCGAATTGCCAAAGAATAGTTGACAACTTTTACAGCAACAACAACAATAAGAGCAGCAACAACCACATTTACAAAAGATTTTCGAATGGCGGCAGAAACGCGCGTGTAAAAATGGCTGCTGAAGAAGACACGATTTCACACTTCAAATTTCTTTCAATTAAGCTACGTGATGCCGCTTATAGGTGAGCCATTTTACACTAAGAACTTTACTCCCATCATTGAGGAGCAAAACGGGTCTTGTGCTTTGAAAACTTTGTGCACCAGCCAGAAAAAGCAACCAGAGACCACAACAAACAAACAGACAAGTTTTTAGGCCCGAAAATCTTCGCCGTTCCGTTGGATTTTCTGGATTTTCCTGGTGTAATACCTAGGTGTAAGAATCTGGTTAACTAAAGTCAGTAGAGATTAGTTTGAATTTAATTAAATTGAATACAAATATTGATTTAGATTAGTATGTTAATAAAGGGCATGTCAATGCCGCATGATATTGATATGATAGCTGTACTATAGTTAGTACTAATTAATACTATAGGTGCTGAATAAGTCTATCCTTTACAGAAGATGTACACTCCAGTCAGACTGGAAAGTTTGCCATGCGTGGCCGATTTCTCTGCCACACACTTTAAATTTCAGCTGCGGTTCTAGCCGCAAAGTTTTTTTAAACAACAAAAGGAAACAATATTCCTATTGTTTAGTGACTCAAATACATACGCGCAAACGATTTGAATGAAGGAGAGATCCTCCACGCATTCTGCAAACTTTCCAATCTGGTATAAGTGATGTGCAATACTCACTCATTCCCTGATTCTGAACAAGCTCTTTTGATGTTCGATCAAACCTTCAAACACAAAGAAACAAATAACTTTTCACTTTAGCATGCAATTTCGATAATACAATTGATAGATAGAAAAAACTGATTTTCAAAAGAGATATTATCAGGGCCTGATTTGTGTATAGTTTAAATTAAAACACAAAACAATTTTGGACGAATATATTACTGTAGGTTGTTTTCAGATGTTGTTTCATGTAATTTCTGATGTTTTTAGAAAATTACTTATATTTTTAGAAAATTTGGGATGGCAATGAAAAACTGTCGATATTTACAGTTTGCTTTGCTTGTTTCATGATATTTTTTTTATTTTACTGTGCTTGATTTTAATTTTTAAAGAGGTCCTTTGTCAGAAATTTCTATTCTATAATTATTGTTGAGGTTGATGATATGAGAATGACTGCTAAAGTGAATTTAGTTGAAAAATTATTTGATGGTGTTTCACAAAGTAGTTCTCCCTACATATTCCTTTGTATGCAAAATGTTACTTGAGCAAGACATTGTGTTTTGAACATTAACTCTTTCAGACCACAGATGTTTTTTGGACTCTAAAATTTGTTTTCGTTTGAAATGTCCGAAAATATGAACATCCAAATTTGTTTGCGTTAAATGTATGCCATAGGTATATGGAACTCCTCCCTTAGAATCAAGTGTGAAAATGTAGGGTTTGAAAGTATTTGCTTGAAAGTTGCAAATGGATTGTGAACAATAGAACATAAACTTTATGAAGGTTATTTGGTTACTACCAGATTTGTAACATTGAAAACTTGCCCTTGATTTTATGTCATCATAGAAATGAAATTCTGATGGCAATGCCAGGAAATATTTTTTGTGGTTGTACTCGGTAAACAATGCCTCTTATGTGGTCAGTGAATTTTTACTGTAGCTTTGCATCTGATTTCATTGTGAGCATCATGTTTACAAGAGTGTGCACAAAATTATTTCTGCTACACATGATTTTGTTCAGCACAGCTGAATTGCAGGTTTTTTACATTATGTATTGAATATGCAGAACTTTGTTTTGACTCAGTATATATATGTAGTATACAGTAACAACCCTGATACTCATAAAAGGAACAAGGACAGATTTTGTAACCCAATAGCATCAGTTGCTTTGGATCGACACCGCAATTCAAAGCGATTAGCGATTGCAGACAAAAGAAATTCTCTCAACCAGTAATTCAAAACAAACCAAGCTGCAAAAGTTGCTGTGAAACCCAGGCAGCTAGCTTGCTCGTTGTGCATTCCAGAAATGGTTTTTAAGAGAAGACATGAGCATATATCGAAAGAAGAAGGATACTGTATATCTAAACATCTGCCTCGGCATTCTTTTTATTTGGCTCAGAAGCTGAGCAGTAAGTGTTTTAATTACACCCAAAAAATATGAGAATTGAATCGCCTACCAATCGGGTTCTGAACCAAACAAATAAAATGCCTGATGCAGATATTTAGATATATACTTCTTCTTTCAATATTTATTCATGACTTTTGTTAAAAACCACCTTTCGCGTGCACATGGCGACATTTTGCCCGACTGGTTTCAGGGCAACTTTTGCAGCTTTGTTTGTTTTGAATTACTGGTCGAGAGAATTTCTTTTGCCTGCAATCGCTAATCACTTTGAATTGCGGTGTCAATCCAAAGCAACTGTTGCTATTGTGTTACAAAATCTGTCCTTGTTCATAAAAGGTGATAAGGCTTTTAATTGGTTGAAGGCTCTGTCTCTCACAAATGTAACGTATTTCTCACAGGAAAACACTTCCAACAGATGAGATTCATAATGCAGCAAAATGTCTTGAAGGAACATTTCTAAAATTCAAAGATGAAATGGAAAGAAATAATGGGGGGTGTGCAGATCACTTGCAGCTTATCCAGTACATAATGCAGTGCCTAAGAAATTCCTGTGTTGAATGTGAAAAGAATCAACTTGTTATTTTGTGAGTATTCCCTTCTTATTTCAGACGTGATGTCCAGTTTTACTGTAAGTCAATAGAAAGACTGATATTGAAACAGAGATTTTAGAAAGATCTTTGATCATTTTTTCTGCTGCAAATCAGAAGTTAGTGGATGAGTTTGAAAGTGGACTCCATACAAAATTGTTCAAAACTAATGATGAAAATGACTATTTCTGCATGACCTTCAAACGTTCAAACGTTCAAAAGTTGCTTGAGAACAAGAAATGATTGTTTAAATATAAATAACAAACCTATCTCTCAAGATTGTTTGAAAATATTTGTTCTTTTTATGTCACTTTAGTTTTGAATTTGTGAGGATCTTTACTTCTTCACACTTTTACTAGTTAATTTTTATAAGACCTGAATATCTCAAAGTTTTTGGGAAAGTATATATTTACTGTATATATATATGTGTATAAATTTAGATTGAAGCTGTTTCAAGTTTTTTCAGGTTTTTTGCCTGTGCATGTACAGTATCTTTGAGCTATTATTTCTCAAACAGATATAATTTTGACTCACTTGATAGCTGAATTTATCTTATGTTAAGATCTACTTTTCTAAGTTGTATATAGTATAAACTTGATAATTATCATCTTTATAGGAATAAAACAAATGCTGTGGATATGGCGTTATCTGTTTTGCAAATAGTGAATGGTCCTGATACTGAGGATAATTCTGAGCTTTTGAGTAAGAATTTATGTCATTGTTCTTGCGTTTCTAAGTTCTCCTGGTTGTTCTTGCATTTCTAAGTTCTCCTGGTTCATGTGCAGTAAAAACCCGCACATAAGAACCTATGTTTTAAAATCAGCCTGTTTGGGTTCTTAATTATGTGGGGGTATTGCAAAGTCAGGGTGTAGGTTCTTATCACAGGGTACATGTTCTTAATCTTAAATATAAAAAACTTGATATCAACTGCAAATGCTGCGCTATATCTTAATAACTAATGTACAATATAACAACAGAATATGGAAAATTAAGACTCAGTTATCTATACTGTACCTGTGAGCAAATTGAAAGAGACTTTCCCTTTACTAGTAATGTTAAAGTTCAAAACCGATTTTGTTTTTTAATAAGAACCTGAACAGAAAATCAGGGTGAAAAGGTTCTTAGATATAGGGCTAGAAATCCCAAATTTCAGGCTGCAGGTTCTTCGTAAACGAAGGTTCTTATGTGCGGGTTTTTACTGCACTTCAGTCTACAGTTACAAACCCTTCCGCTTGCAGAAATCTCCACAAAGTTATCACCTCGTTGAGGATAGTCTTTGAGATCAAACAATTTTGATATTTGAGACTTTTTTTTATCGTCAATAGGGAATTTTTGCGTCAAATCATAGAAAGAGTAATTTTGTTGGTTGAAATGCTGGTCTTGCTGATTGAAGCCTGCTGTATATTTTGTTGACTTACCTACAAAATGACTCTTAGTCACTGCAGTTTCTGTTCATTGTCTCAGTTAGTAATATTTAATGCTCAGAGAAGACTGTTTGATTAGCCAGAAACCATTCTATAATAGTCAGCATTTCTAAGATCATTAATGTCAGATTGATTGCTTGCATTTCTGAAGATAAAATCGAACAATGTTTGAAACTTCCTTTTTGTGTAAATGTTTTTGGAGAACAGTAGAAGTTTATTTCTGATAGATTATCTTCTTCTAAAGACCTTCATAATAAAATCCCATTTATGATCCTAGAAAGCCAGAAAAACTCATTGCAATTCATTGGCAACTTAATTTGTGGGAATGAGAAATGTCAACAAGAGTTATGGTCCAAGATATTCCCAGTTGTTGCATTGTAAGTACCATCTTATCTCTGTTTTTGAAACTTTTTCCCAGCCTCATCACAGGCAGCAAAGGAAATTCTCTTGACATTCATGCTATTGAGCATGGAAATGTACCTGTTTTATTGATTGTCCGACTTGAAACTTGGAAGGACATAATAACTTCTTATTATTTCTTTCTCCATATCATTCAACGTGATTATATTTTCCAAAGCATATGCTTAAGTACTTGAGAATATCACAAAACCATCCGCAAATAGTTCTTTGAAGATGAAAACAGGTTGTTTTCTGTTCAAGTTTTTATACAAGCCTTGGTCTAGATAAAGTGATACAGGGTTTGTTACTGACATCTTGGTAACCAACCTCTGAATTTTGGAAATAGCTTTCCTACATTAATAAAGGCAAGTGAGTACAATATTTGTAATGTTTCATATAAAGATTGATAACACTGAGAGTTTTATTGAGAACTATTTTAAAGTTTGAAACTGCTCATTGAATTGTTTAATTTAATGTTGTGCAAAGATGAAAAAATTCTGGCAATTTAGGAAATCAGGTTTTAAGAGAACTAACTAACACAGTAAAAGATTCACCAAGGAGATAAACCTATCAAATTCCTAACAACTATTTGATAGGGTATGGCATGGCTTGCCGCCATTGCTCTATGCCTCATTGAAATTTCACTATTTTTGGAATAACTTTGGGTTTGTTCTTTCCTACATTAATAAAGGCAAGTGAGTACAATATTTGTAATGTTTCATATAAAGATTGATAACACTGAGAGTTTTATTGAGAACTATTTTAAAGTTTGAAACTGCTCATTCAATTGTTTAATTTAATGTTGTGCAAAGATGAAAAAATTTCTGGCAATTTAGGAAATCAGGTTTTAAGAGAACTAACTAACACAGTAAAAGATTCACCAAGGAGATAAACCTATCAAATTCCTAACAACTATTTGATAGGGTATGGCATGGCTTGCCGCCATTGCTCTATGCCTCATTGAAATTTCACTATTTTTGGAATAACTTTGGGTTTGTTCGTAATCCCTGCAGATCACTTATGGACAATCTAGATATTTCACTTAGAGACCTTCTCTGTATGATGCTGTTCAACTGCATACGTGTAAGGTATGAGACTTTGTATTCCATGTTAAGATATCGAGCAATTGTAGAATTTTTTTTAGAGATGTGATATTTTTGAAATGCAAAGAAATGTGTAAGATATAATAATAATAATAATAATAATAATAATAATAATAATAATAATAATAATAATAATAATAATAATAATAATAATGATAATAATAATAATAATAATGATGATGATGATAATAATAATAATAATAATAATAATAATAATAATAATAATAATAATAATAATAACACAAATCTTTATACAGGATTAAACACTTCAACATATACTGCTGTTATCAATGTGTGTCCTGATTAACGTAAAAAGAAAGTAAAACTACCAAAACCCTATAAAAGCATGCATAGATTATGAAGAATTTACAGCAATTGTATTAATATCATATAGTACATTTTAAGATAAAAAGCTTTAGGTAAAATGTTTCTTAAGATGCTGTTCATAGGCGCTGAAGGATTCAGTTTTCCGTATGTCAATAGGCAGTTCATTGTAGATTTTAGCTGCCATGAAACGAAATGACTTGCGTGCACATTCCTGATAATGTTTTTGCTAAGTTGCTCATATGTAACAGTATGATATAACGAAATGGAGGTCAAAAGTAAGAGTAATTTTCATGAGTAGAAATAGAGGATTATTTTTACTGAGTAGCATTAACGAGAAGATCAACGTCTGTACTGTTAAAAGATGAATGGAACCCTGAGAGAATAAGTAAAATTTACATTGGAGGCAAACCCAACGGTCTAAAAAAAGTCGATTTCACGTTTTACAACAAGTTTGTTAAGACCCCTTAGCAAACTTGAGCGAATTCAATGTGCATTACACAAGGAAAGATATGCAGTTGGCTTAAAGGCTAATTACAGTGTGTGGAAAAATCTTCATTTACTTCAATAGCAAAAAATCATCACTAAGAAAATTAGGCAACGGTCTCTTATCAGCTTTTGTATGAATATTGAATGATTTAGCCCTTTTCTCCTTTTTTGACATGACGAAAGCTGTAATGATGTCATGAAGTCTTATTTTTCAGGGGCGATGTGGTCGACCAGAGTCAGTTTTATGATTTGCTAGTGAAAATTATCGACTTTTCCAAGAATTCAACTACAGAATGGGGGTAAGTCTCAACATTTTTCATTCTTACATTGATTAAGAACGACATTGAAATCTCGATAATGACACCAAGATCATTTAAAGTTGATGTTGTCGCGTTGAATAGAGATGCAATGCCTCCTCATTACTTTATTCAAAGTTGTAAAACTTTGTCTAAGATTTTAAATCTTCATCTATCATCATATGAAAGATGCCAAAAATACTACAGAAGACCTTCGCTTTGTAGCACCTGGAAAAATTTATTTAAAAACTTACTTTGAAAGTGCCTCGACGCTCTAACTTTTGTATCTTATTAATTTTCAGATTGCTAATTCTTGAACACATCATAACATCAGCTAAATTTGCGACCGTATATAATAATTTGAAAGATCACCATGATCAAAGGTAAGTTCTAAACAGCTGATAATTACACCGTTAACTTTGTGTTTAGTAGTTTTTATTTTAACAAGTATCAGCCTTTTGCTTGGATTTCAAGTACACGAATCAGGTAGCTAATGAGTACAGAAATATCGGCGCTTTCCAAAATGTGTGCAGTTGAGATTATAGACCATTTTTAATAAACTTCGAAAACTTTGTAGTGAAAAGGCTAACTTAGTTTTGAAACTTGTTATCTGTAAAGGCTGTTTTCCACTAGGCGAGCATACGCATGCGTCCTTCACGTATGAGCTCATTCGCGGTGGCTGTTCGCAGCAGCAAAAAAGGGAGTTCGAATGGTTTCAACTTTTTCGCCGCGAAAAAAATCGCTTCACGCGAATAAATTCGCCTAGTGGAAAACCGCCTTAATATCTGTCGTACCGTATTGAAGTTTTTAACATTCCTACTTGGAATCTATTTCTAAATATGCTTGAATAGGGAATGAAAATGTCTTTCACATTTTGTCTTATCTTTATGTTTCCTATGTCCTACTATCCCTCAATTCCTTTACACAACTTGCTTAAGATTACTTTCTTTTTCAGAATAGTGCTTCTTGATCTTCTGCAAGCCTACTTGGATGGTAAGTTGTCAGCTGAAATTAGAAAAAACGTTAGTCCCAATACACTTCCTACGCAGCCTTGATCCGTGTTCAGCATATGAACAAAGTGTCCGCCCTATATACTGGATGAATCAAGAGAACGTTTAGAAAATCATACTGTATATTCAATGCAACTGTTTTACAATATTCCAAATTGTTTATTTCATTGTTGCTCATAAGTCAGGTTCCTGATTTATTGGTAATCCCATATTCACATAATCCCATATTCACATTACTCTAAATGTAGTTTTTCTGAATCTGCATCAAAGCATTTTAATGTACAGTTTTACTACGTGGTGTCCCCAAAAAAGGTTCCGACGCTTGACTAAACGCAGAGGGAAAATTTCTGCACCTGGCAATTTCTATTTATTCTAGTTACATGCTGGGCATTTCAACTTACAGTTTGGCATATCGTGGGAAGAAATTGGTTATCTGAAAATGGAGTTATGAGCTATACATTGCATGTTGATGTTGAAGGCCAAATCAGAGACGTTTGTACGCCTTCCTGCATCATTGCGGTGCTCATCTGCGGAGTCCCCCTTCACCGCGATGATGCAGGAAGGCGTACTAAACTCTCTGGTTTGGCATTCAACATGAACATGAAATGTTATAGCTCATAACTCCATTATCAGATAACTAATTTCTTCCCACGATATGCTAAACTGTAAGTTGACATGCATAGCATGTAACTAGAATAAATAGAAATTGCTAGATTCAGTACCTTTTTCTCTGCGTTTAGTCAAACGTCGGAAATTTTTTTGGGACACCTGGTATTTTTGAAAATATCGAGGAATGGGCCCTCTGTTAATTGTTCATTTCTGAGAGAAGGCTCATGTGTTGTTGTGATATGAAGATTATCATTGTGAACTGTTTTGTAAACAGTGTCCAGCGAATTAAACTTAATTCCGCTTGTCCAGCACAGCATAGGGTACAAATAATAAAGAAAAGATGATGTTAAATAATATTCCCTCTTTCTTTGAATTGAATGGCTTGAAGGGAACGTAGGGTAATTTGCTGTAATTCTACCGTGGCAATTTATTGATATCTTGATTATTTTCAAAATGGCGGTATTTATTATATTTGAGGCTGTGACGTCATCAAATTTCTAAATCGTATACCAGGAGAGCGGCAGATTTCTGCTTGCCACCATATTGCAGACCTTCATAAACTATGGTTTTCTTGAACATTCTATCATTTTGTTCTATTAATTTAGGATTTACGATGATTTTAATTTGTTCAAAACTTTCCATGAATTCTTTCAACAAGAAGAATTCTTTCAACAAGACGAAACGCCGCCATTTGAAAATAATCAAGATATCAAAAAATTGTAGCGGTAGAATTACAGCAAAATATCTTAATTTCCTTTCAAGCCATTCAATTCAAAGAAAGCAATAATGCAATTTTACATCACCTTTTTAAAGATTTAGACCCTATGATGTCGAACGTTATTTCATGACGTGACTAAATTGGAGAGCATTGCTTAACAAGCAAGCTTAAACAAACTTTGATGGTTTGGCAAGGGCTTCAGAACTGGACTAGCCGCTTATGTTAATGTATATATCTTTCTTTGCAGACGAAACAATAGCTATCCCAGAGGAAACGCTGACTGCCACATCAGATCTGTTCAAAATATCTGTAAATTTGCTTCAAAACAGTATGAAGTCACAGTGTGATGACCTCAGTCAAGTATATTCCACATCCTATCAGATCTATAATCACCCTTTGGCATAATTTTCTGTAACTTTATTTATGTTCATTCTAATTGTCTGCTTTAGTATTTCCATGAACATAGGCAGGCCTCCAGTTTGATATAAAGGTAAGCATGGAAATGGGAATTTATCCAAAGGAAGAAAAATCAAGGGCTGGACTTGATATTCTAATCGACCGGATGAGGCGAGAAGATGTACCATCTTTTTGAATAACCACAGCGCATCGACTTAGACTGAGATCAGGCTCCACTGTGCCATGAAAATAAAATTTTGAGCCTGACATTAAGCTGACTCAAATCCCAANTCCTTGATTATGGAGTTTTGAGATATTCTGCATCTTTTTGCGACTGCAATTTGAGGGAAACTAATTGCAAGCACAGGAATTGAGCAAGATTAAACCATTACGGTTATTTAACTTCAGAAAATCGAAGCAAAAACACTAGTTTAGCTACAAACTAAACAGGCGCAACTCATTGCGACTCAAACGCTATTTGCTCGAGGCTTGGTTCACACGAATAAAAAGTGCGTTAGAATAGACGATCGCGCTAAAGATGGCAGCGAGGAACTTTTTACCAAGATGCATTGCGTTTTTTAATCGAATCTCTATAGAATCGTTAAAGATTCGCAATTGGAACGCAATGCATCTTGGTAAAAAGTTCCTCGCTGCCATCTTTAGCGTAATCGTCTATTGGAATAACATATTTTCTAAAAAATTTGGAATGCATATTTAGTGAGTGATAGCTTTTGCATTTCTAATGTATTTCTAACGCTTGTTTACTCTAGTCTGAGCCAAGCTTACAGGCACTCTATTGAGATCAACAACTTTAAATTCCCTAAAACGCACATTAAAGGGAATGTAAGCATATAAAAGTGGCTCAAGCCAGTTGCGGTCAAATTCTAGCCTATCAGATATCAGTATTTCCTGTTGACGTAGATCATTTACACAAATATGGTTCGGCACGTGTCACGGCCCATTGTGTTTGCACGGCTATTTTTATCCAAGGCTTATATATGCTTAGATTCCCTTTAATAAAAATACTTAATCAAGAAGAACATGTTTTCAGTCAGTTAAAAAATCACATCAAAACCAATCCTATGCATCATATTATTATTCATATTTAAACCTTGACATTGATTTATTTGTACAATTGATTACAAATATATTCAAGAAATATTAATACTTGTTATTCTAACAACAATCAACTAATCAACTATATATACTCACATGTAATTTCTTGTTTTAGCACTTCTCAAAGAGATCTCAAAAGGGAAAAATGATAAACAACCAACGAATAAATCATCAAATGGTATTTTTGGATTTAAAAGAGATCTTGTTCGGCTGATTGGAAATTTATGCTATGGAAATAGAGCAAATCAGGACTTGGTAAGACAAAAATTTATAACGCTTCTAAAGATTCTAAATAATGAAATACTACTTAAGCTGAATTCACACTTGAAGCGTTTTTCTTAACGTTGCCCAAATATGGCTTGCGTTTTATGCCGTACGAGCAGCCTTGTTTAGCTTTTTCTCAGACTACTCAAGTCATACTTGGTTTGTGGTGATAAACGCTTCAATCGTAAATTTCGCTTTTTGGTTTGAAAGACCTGCAGTCAAACCTCTAAAATAACCTGCTACTAGACTGATTGATTACCCGATACCCTTGTTTCCATGTTTCCTATTTAGGTTCTGGTTACAAGAACTTGTGGCAGCAATCAGTTCACAAAATTCGACGAATTCCAATGTGATTCAAGCTTCACACAACAGCTTGAACTCTACACTACTTACGTTTGTTAAGTTGTCTTTATTAAGTGTGTGCAAAATGGGATTTTTGCTGCATTTCGTTTCTGCAAGGTGATAGGTGAAGATAAGCATAGGCAGGGTCATCTTGTTCACTGTTTCATTATGAATCCCCTTTGCGCAAGGTTTACCGCAGGGATACAAAGGACTTGGTAATCAGTATAACCTGCTACGTACGAAATTATTCCATATGTTGGGTACTCCTTTGTCAAAATTAGGAAGTTCAAAATATGTTCTGCTCCATGTTTTGCAATAATTGCAAGTAAAAACTTACATGAAGAACGACTCTGGTAGTACTAAAGCATAAGTCATTCAGATATGTGTATGACTGAGCAGCAATCAAGCCTTGATAACTTTGGGAGCCTAGCTTACGTGGCCATAGTTTTATGAACCAAGTTATCAAGCTACGCGCAACTGAACATTTCCTTCCCTTACAGATAAGAGAGGCAGATGGCATTCCAGCTATTCTTAATAGCTGCAGGATTGATGATGAAAACCCTTGTATCCTTTTTATATGGCTTACCAATTATATAACGTTACTTTTATTTCAAAACACTGGGCTTGAAGTGCTATCCGTCTAGAGCTAACAGCTTTGTCTTTTACATTCTTTATTGATAATCTAAAGCAAACAAGCTTCTAGGAAACAAGAAATGCTCCTCTTTAAAACTTTTATATCTTCTACGACCATAAGAGATTTTCTGAATGTGTGTTCGTTAGAAGCTGTTTACATTATGCAGCATCGGATATTATGAAGCGAGAATGATACCAAAGTATGTTTTGAAAGAGCCAACCAGAGACAATTAACACTAGACTGGTTTTTTAAAATCTCAATCAACATAGAAGAAAATCGGCGAGAGCCAATGAGTAACAAGAACGATTTCACGAGTTCAAGCGATACTTTGAATTCTCTCTGCCTGCACATAACTAGATTTCTGATTTTTATGTCTGGACAGATTCAAATTGAAAGACGGCAATTGCTTTGCTATGCAAATATACAAAACCCTGAAAAGTATATTATTTTCTTGATGGGATATTATAGCAGCACTTTTCTTCACGTCACGAAATATTTTCGGTAAAACATTCTGTTTCAGCATATTGTGTCCTACCAAGTGACTATTCTTCATTAAGTTTCATCGTAGCATTTAATATTAAGCCTTTTTTGCAAATAAGATGCCATATCTTTAACTTAAGTTTAGATATAAGCCAATGGGCAGTATTTACGATACGCAATCTTTGTGAAGGCAATTTGGAAAATCAGATAATCATTTCACAGTTCGAGAAACAAGAGATAGCTCAAGACACTACGTTGTTACGCGACGGAATCAATGTTGAATTAAAAGATGGTAAAATTCGAGTTAGCTCCGATCGCCCTTCTGGTACAGAAGACTAAAATATCTGTATATTTATTATGACAACTGGTCTAGTTCAGTGTGGAGTCACTTCTGTTGGTAAGTAGTAGTTGGGTACCGCTCTGTGAACAAATAACGTAACTCATTGTAAATTTAGAAAAACGTACTCTGTCATAAATTGTATTTTGTTTGATCAGAAAGTGCGAACTCGTCCAAAAAGTTCTNTTTGGTTCCTTGATTATGGAGTTTTGAGATATTCTGCATCTTTTTGCGACTGCAATTTGAGGGAAACTAATTGCAAGCACAGGAATTGAGCAAAATTAAACCATTACGGTTATTTAACTTCAGAAAATCGAAGCAAAAACACTAGTTTAGCTACAAACTAAACAGACGCAACTCATTGCGACTCAAACGCTATTTGCTCGAGGCTTGGTTCACACGAATAAAAAGTGCGTTAGAATAGACGATCACGCTAAAGATGGCAGCGAGGAACTTTTTACCAAGATGCATTGCGTTTTTTAATCGAATCCCTATAGAATCGTTAAAGATTCGCAATTGGAACGCAATGCATCTTGGTAAAAGTTCCTCGCTGCCATCTTTAGCGTAATCGTCTATTGGAATAGCGTATTTTCTAAAACACTTGAAATGCATATTTAGTGAGTGATAGCTTTTGCATTTCTAATGTATTTCTAACGCTTATGTTTACTCTAGTCTGAGCCAAGCTTACAGGCACTCTATTGTGATCAACAACTTTAAATTCCCTAAAACGCACATTAATAAAAATACTTAATCAACAAGAACATTTTTTCAGTCAGTTAAAAAATCACATCAAAATCAATCTTATGCATCATATTATTATTCATATTTAAACCTTGATATTGATTTATTTGTACAATTGATTACAAATATATTCAAGAAATATTAAAACTTGTTATTCTAACAACAATCAACTAATCAACTATATATACTCACATGTAATTTCTTGTTTTAGCACTTCTCAAAGAGATCTCAAAAGGGAAAAATGATAAACAACCAACGAATAAATCATCAAATGGTATTTTTGGATTTAAAAGAGATCTTGTTCGGCTGATTGGAAATTTGTGCTATGGAAATAAAGCAAATCAGGACTTGGTAAGACAAAAATTTATAACGCTTCTAAAGATTCTAAATAATGAAATACTACTTAAGCTAAATTCACACTTGAAGAGTTTTTCTTAACGTTGCCCAAATATGGCTTGCGTTTTATGCCGTACGAGCAGCCTTATTTAGCCTTTTCCTCAGACTCAAGTCATACTTGTGCTGTGGCGATAAACGCTTTAATTGTGAATTTCGCTGTTTGGTTTGAAAGACGTGCAGTCAAACCTCCGAAATAAAGTTCAAGAGCTACCTGTTACTAGACTGATTACCCGAGACCCTTCTGTCAGTTCACAAGATTCGACGAATTCCATTGTGATTCAAGCTTCACTCAACAGTTTAAACTCTACACCACTTACATATGCTAAGTGTTCCTTATTAAGTGTGTGCCATATGGGATTTTTGCTCCAAATAGTTTCTGCAAGGTGATAGCCGAGAATAGGCCTAGGCGAGGTCATCTTTTTCACTGTTTTATTATGAGTCCCTTTTGAGCAAGGTTTTACCGCAGGGATAAAAAGGACTTGGTAATCTAACCTACTACGTACGAAATTATTCCATCGTCAAATTAGAAAGTTCAAAATATGTTCTGCTCCATGTTTTGCAATAATTGCAAATAAAAACTTACACGAAGAACTACTCTGGTAGTACCAAAGCATAACTCATTCAGATATGTGTATGACTGAGCAGCAATCAAGCCTTGATAACTTTGGGAGCCTAGCTTACGTGGCCATAGTTTTATGAACCAAGTTATCAAGCTACGCGCAACTGAACATTTCCTTCCCTTACAGATAAGAGACGTAGATGGCATTCCAGCTATTCTTAATAGCTGCAGGATTGATGATGAAAACCCTTGTATCCTTTTTATATGGCTTACCAATTATATAACGTTATTTTTATTTCAAAACACTGGGCTTGAAGTGCTATCCGTCTAGAGCTAACAGCTTTGTCTTTTACATTCTTTATTGATAATCTAAAGCAAACAAGCTTCTAGGAAACAAGAAATGCTCCTCTTTAAAACTTTTATATCTTCTACGACCACAAGAGATTTTCTGAATGTGTGTTCGTTAGAAGCTGTTTACATTATGCAGCATCGGATACAGTAAATCCCCGCATATAAGAACCTACAAAAATAAGAACCTACAGGCTGTTTTTCCTAAATTATGCACCTCGTAATTAAGAACCTGTTTCAGTTTGATGAACAAAATATGTTCTTATTACAAGAGTAATAAATGGGATTTTCTTATCATCCTTGTTAAGTTTATTTTTGTCCCAGTTGGCTTCTAGAATCAAAACCTCCTCCTCCCCTGCTATTTGTTTAGCATTAGTTATTAGGTCCTTAATAACATTGCCAAAACAAATAATATGGTTGAACATCTCTTGATCATAATTCCTAAAAGGTTTACACAAGGGACCCTTCGAATAAGAACCTTTATACCCTGAAATCGATCTAAGTACCTTTGAAATAAGAACTTAATTCAGCCTGGCTCTCAAAAAAATAGGTTCTTACATGCGGGGATTTACTGTATTATGAAGCGAGAATGATACCAAAGTATGTTTTGAAAGAGCCAACCAGAGACAATTAACACTAGACTGGTTTTTCAAAATCCCAATCAACATAGAAGAAAATCGGCGAGAGCCAATGAGTAACAGGAACGATTTCACGAGTTCAAGCGATACTTTGAATTCTCTCTGCCTGCACATAACTAGATTTCTGATTTTTATGTCTGGACAGATTCAAATTGAAAGACGGCAATTGCTTTGCTATGCAAATATACAAATCCCTGAAAAGTATATTATTTTCTTGATGGGATATTATAGCAGCACTTTTTTCACGTCACGAAATATTTTTGGTAAAACATTTTGTTTCAGCATATTGTGTCCTCCCAGTGACTATTCCTCATTAAGTTTCATCGTAGCATTTGCTATTAAGCCTTTTTTGCAAATAAGATGCCATATCTTTAACTTAAGTTTAGATATAAGCCAATGGGCAGTATTTACGATACGAAATCTTTGTGAAAGCAATTTGGAAAATCAGAGAATCATTTCACAGTTCGAGAAACAAGAGATAGCTCAAGACACTACGTTGTTACGCGACGGAATCAATGTTGAATTAAAAGATGGTAAAATTCGAGTTAGCTCCGATCGCCCTTCTGGTACAGAAGACTAAAATATCTGTATATTTATTATGACAACTGGTCTAGTTCAGTGTGGAGTCACTTCTGTTGGTAAGTAGTAGTTGGGTACCGCTCTGTGAACAAATAACGTAACTCATTGTAAATTTAGAAAAACGTACTCTGTCATAAATTGTATTTTGTTTGATCAGAAAGTGCGAACTCGTCCAAAAAGTTCTTTTGTTGAAAATAAGGTAAAATTTGATGCAAATGAAAGTAAAGCCGACACCACGTTGTAAATTGTATCTGCAAAAGCTGAGATACATACTTTTAAAGTTCACATCGTTAGATTTATCCATTAAGAGCCAGTTAAGCCTTGTAACTTTATCGCTGGACATGATAATAGAACAATAAGGCCACCTTATAAGGTAGCGGCTCTTCGATGATGCTAAATTTATAGAGACAACATAGTTTATTGTCTTCAGCTGTTTTATCATACGTAACAAGGTTTGAAGCAAATGATTTTGTAAATCAGTTTTTCCAGCAACATTGCAACTCTCTACAACTCGCTACCACAACTCCTACTATATAACTCACAGTCGATTATAAATGCTAATAGATTCCTTGATTAATTGCAGTTTAGCCATTAAAATCAAACTGCCATACGTAACAAGGTTTGAAGCTATTGATTCTGTAAATCAGTTTTTCCAGCAACATTGCAACTCTCTACCACTCTCTAGGCTCTCTACCACGATTCCTATGACATCACGTTACCTGCTCCTAGTCAATTATAAAAGCTAACAGATACTTTGATCAATTGCAGTTTAGCCATTAGAATCAAAAAATCAGTTTTTCCACACCATCAGCAACATTGCTTTAGATTGATTTGTAATACCAATTTCAATCACTCTCATAATAAAGATACTGGTCATCGTCAGCATTCTCATCAACCCGCTGCTCATACACTCTTTGTGGGATGTTTACTTGTCCAAGCCGATTGTTGCCTATGTGATAAAATGATGAAATGATAATGTGAAATTGTAGCCATATAAATTGTTAAACACTTTGGAAACACCCCTGTCTAAGTGCCCCCCGGCACATTCTGCCCTGGTGATTTCCGCAGTTAAAAAAATGAAGCAAAATCTGTCCAAGGACAAGTTGTGAATCTCCCCGGTGCAAAATGCCTCACACATGAAATCCCGGCTGCAAATCGTGCAACCCCGGGGAGAAATTTGAGAAATCACTTCAACACAGATACAATTCCCCACCAAAATTATGCTGTTTTCGGTACAAAACTGGAGCTCCCCGGTGAAAATTTGACTAATTTGTTCGATCACCAGGACCCCCCGGCGAACATCTGGCCTCTCACCGGGGCACTTAGACTGGGGTGTTTGGAAATACTTTCAAACTATTTCCAAAGTGTTTAACAATTCATATGGCTACAATTATCTTCGCANGAAACTTTACAGAACATGACCCATAAACCGGGCAAAATATCGCAAACTAACCCATAACCCGGGCAGGCACATGTATACCAAACTCCCCATTGGAGTTACCCCCCTCCCCCTCGAATTTATCACTAACAGGTATGCCTAATTGTTTTTACATCCTCCTTGCTTATGAATATATATACAACTCTTGAGAAAAGTGAGGTGGACAGGTCAACCCAACTCCACCCACAGGCCTTTGTACAAATAATTTTTTAGCAGTACACGTATTTTTTTATATGAAACCGCTTATAAGAAACTCAACTCTCAGATCGTCGAAAGCTTAAGAAACTCAAGTACTGGGAAAATATAACTTAAGAAACTATCTATTTCAATAAAGGATTTCCTTAGCATAGTTTCACTTTATTTTCACTTGTTTCCTGTATCATAATACTACAAAAGTTACTTGAGTAATGTCTAAACATTTTATCGTAAGAAACTCTGAGTACTCAAAATCTGATAGTTTTAAGAAACTGTCAGTACTGGCTTAAACTCTTAATTTCTTATAAAAAAATGCATGTAGAGCTTTGTGACTCGTTGAATCATTGTCAAACGATAACCAATTGAAACATTGTAATGAAAAAAGCTTGAATTGAATAGCTCAGAAAAGAATTTTGTGCTCCGGAAATTCTGTTAAGGTTGTTGTTTCACATCCTACAGGAATAGGAATGAATTTTATCTGAATAAACCCCATTTCCTCCTATTTTTAAATCTGAAATCCAAGTTCTATATAATTTTAATTCAAAATATCATATCAAATTAATTGGCACAGGGGGACAGGGTGCAATAAGCTCCAGATAGTATGAATTTTTTAATTAATAAGTACAGGGTTAGCTTGTTGGTATCAAAATGTAACAACACCTATAGTTTAAAAAAAAAAAAAGATCACATAACTGGATAATTCAAAAATACACTCGTGTAACTTGGTTTAAATTTTTTGATAGAATCTTCATCAGTAACTGTTCTTACAATGATTTGGGGGCCTACCTACTGTACTTGATGAAGATTGAATCAAAATATTTCAACCAAGTCACAGTGTATTTTTGAATTATCTTTCTATATTTTATTTACTCAGGAAAATTGGCTCTTGAATTATTATCACATAACTGGGAACAGTTATTCATGTTCCTGACTAAATCACAACTCACCTTTTTTTCTTTTTTCCTGGTATTTTTTTATCTTTCCCATTAGCCAGAATGTTGCTCCATAAGTGACGCAAAGGAATGGGATGTAGGCAAGGGCATGATTGACAGACTCAAGACTTTTTCTGACTTTACTTTCATATGCCAAACTGACAGCGGTGTAGAAGAAAGTCATGAATGTGAGATTTGTGAGCTGCAACCCATCAACAATATTCATCTTTGTTTCTTTGTATGGCTGGCAAATTATGAATATCATCAATATAACAACAGAGGCAATACAAAAGCTGCAATCATGCAATGGTTTGCTCTCAACTGCAAGATCCAAGGACAGGAGAACAAGGCGATTTGTGAAGTAATAGACTGCAAATAGGTTGTAGTATGGCCCATCTTTAAATGGCTCCCTGAAAGTGTCGAAAATTCCACTGAGCTTAACAAACTTGGGGTATCTTGTGATGTAGTTTGAAAACATCAACACCGGTGGAAATCCAAGGACTATAAGAACCAAAACTGCAACTGCAGTACCAGCATAGGGGGCATGTTCTTGACCAAAATATGGCATGTATCCAGCATAGTATGCATAATATGTACTATTGATTTTAACAGGCCTCAGAATTTTTACAGTGAGTTTAGTGAAATCTGCATATGCTAGTACACTTATGAAGACAAATGCTCTGAATGTTGACTTTCTGCTGAAGATACACCTTTTGAAACAGCGTGACAATGCACCAATGATGACAGTGCTGACAATGAGGTACACTGGTACCAGGTAGTTCAAAAGATTCTTGTGCATGTTTGTCATTCCATCAAAGAGACAAATTCCTTTCTGGATTTTCCCAAAGCCTGAGAAATTGGAAATACTTATCAAGAAACTGATGACATAATCCAATTCCTGTTTATTTTCAATAAGTAATGGAATTATCTGGTATGAGTAAAAGAAGCCATTCAAATATGTGCTGTAAGTGTCCACATTAACCAGCATGACACCAAGAACAATTGTTGTCAATATAACCAAAAACAATAAGACCCACCAAGCATTGTTTTTGTCCTTGCACGGGTGACAGATTTCGGCACCCAATTTAACACTGTAGTTTTTCTTACATTGGCTGCAAAGGGTTGACATTTGATTTCGTCCCTCTGCACACTGAGTGTTCTTGTCAAATAAGCGTCCATTATTAGCTGTGTCATTCTTGATTCCATCACTTTTATTGCAATAATGGCTTGGACAAACATTCTCTGCAAACTCTGTTGTGCCCCATGGGTTGCCCCACCTACTAGAAATTATATACACCTTTCTGTTCTCAGGGTTGCAATGCGTCACTCCTGCATCAAGACCCAAGCATTGGCACACCATGGTCTTTCGGCAATATTGAAATCCAGGCGGGCAATCCCTTAGGGTCCTGTTGTGCATCATTTTTCGCACTGAATATCTATCCAGAGTTTCAAGAAGTACATCAAACTTTGTATTAATGGGTCCCTTAAAAGTAATTTTTGCTCTTTCATCTTTAATTACAGCTAATTCCGACTCTTTGGTTGTTGTAACTGTATCATTCTCAGAAGTGATCCTTATTGTCCCTTGCACAATATTCCAATTTTCATCTCTCAATGTTACTCTAGCATCCATTGAAATTCCAGGGTATGCATTCCATTCTTCCTCAATTACTTCTATTGAATAAGGGCTTGTTATTACAGAGGATGTTCTAAGATTATGCATAATTTTCCATTTCAGTGCTGTATTGTTGAAGTTTTGCTCATTCTCTCCTCTGCACCAGCTGATGGTTGTCGCCCAGATATTCTTCCCCAAAATGATATCTGCTGTGTTCCCAATAAATTCTATTGAAGTATTAAAATTTGTTGCAGGTTGATAATCACTGTTGCTATTTCCAAAAACAAAAAAGCACTTATAGACATTGAGCTCAGTTGAGTTGAATCTTGTTAGTGTGGGGATAGCAGTTTCAACATAAATTGCTCCACCCTTCTTTACAGCTGTGTTGTGGTGAAAAGTGAGTTTTGAACCTTCTGTCAAGCGAACCTTTGAATGACCATACAATGTCATAGCACCACCATTTATCCCTCTATTGTTTGTAAAATTTGCTTTGTCATATATCATCAGTAAGCAGTAATCCAGGATAAAAGCAGTATAGTGACTCCCACTGACAAAAGTATTACCCTTTAGTATAACATGGCTTGCAAAGCAATAAAGGGCTCCTTGCTTTAATGACTTGTCTGGCATCATTCTTCTGTTTTCATTCTTGATCTTGGCATCAATCAGTGTTGCATTAACATTCTGCACATGCACAGTTGATGCAAGAAATGCTGAATTTCCCTCAAATCTACATCCTTCTATCCTAATGTACTCATGATCACGTCCAGCTTCACTTGCTCGATACTGACTAAATGCACCCCCAATTTTGGCAGAGTTCTCTGTAAAGTTAGAACTTTTTATGACAACAGTGTTATAGCCCATCTCATTGTCTGAGTTGATCCCTATTCTAATTCCACCACCAGCCATAGTTGCATAGTTTCCACTAAAATTTGAATTTGAAATTTTTATGGAATTGTTTCCACTTTCATCATCAAATTCTGCAAAAAGTCCAGCACCCCATAACGCCTGATTATCATGAAACAAGCACGAATCTATGGTCAAATGATTCCCTTGCCTCGTTCCTCTTGAAATAAAAGAAATTCCTCCACCTCTTCCTAAGGAAAAAAACTTTTTCCCAATGGATTCAGAAATCACATTGTTTGTTAAATAATTAGCATTGTTATATCTGAATAAGCACCCATTGAAACTGTACCAACTTGAGCTGCTTGAATTCTGCCATTTGTTAAATGGCCGAAATTCAATATAGATACCCCCTCCTGTTGCCAGCTGCTCATAGAAGTGTTGCGCAAAATGGAATTTGTTATTTTCAGACTCAGTCAAGGGGGCCATTGGAACAATGTTCCGATCAAAAGTGACATACTCAAACCCAACTTTTCCAACAACATCATAGAACACAGCCCCAATGCCAGCAGATGAAGAAATCAGAACCCTTTTCAAATCAAAGTGTTTGCAGTCTATCACGAGCAATGCAGTTGATGAATTTACAACTGACCCCTTATTGTGGCTTGTTGTAGTAAATTCTGAACCACATAGTTTCAGATTGAAATCTGCAAAACTGACATTTTGACAGTGTTTGAAAACCAATCCTGCGTTCCTTGCTCCACAAATTATGCTTGGCCTTTCCTGTTCGCTTTCAGCAGCGTCGCTTGCGATGTTTAGCCCAGATACAAACTCGATCTTTATTGTCTCATTCAACGCATATTTTTCGTTCTTCGTCAGAAGCACTTGTGTGCTATTCAGATTACCATTCTTTAAGGCGTATCCGATCGTTTTGCAATAAAATGAAGAATTTGTCAGGCAATCTATCGAATCGTTTCCGTACTTTGTTGATACTTTGATCACTCTGTCGTTGATCGCACCACTCTCGCCATCCGTTTTAGGCCCAATTTCTGCAGCTTGCGAATGCACAACAACGGAAACCAACGAGCAAAGTAGAATGTAAATACTGAAATGCTTGTTGGCATCAAATGCATATGTTCTTCCCATTTTGGTGATAAGCATGATGTCGTCTTGGTAATTAAGGAAAACCAGTGCTGTCTTGATGGATAGCGAAATAGGTTTTGTGTGGAGAAGTTGAGTTCCTAGAAGGAAGTCACTCCACCATCTTTCAATGTTGTTTTCGAGTTTTTGAGCTTCCTTTTTGGTCGCTGCTCCTTCGCTGCAGTTAATCTAGCGACTGCAGTCTGGTACCCTGACGTCATTTTCGACTAGGGGATTGGGCTCCATGGAAGCGGTCTAAAATAACGTCTGGACCAGGGAGATTACTTAATGAAACTGTGATGGATTGCTATTTTTTTCAACACCTGATATACATGAATGGGTTCCCTTTGTGCTCTTGGTATTAATAATTTTGAAAAAGACTAACACAGTAAATGTCAGCTTTGTATAAAGTGTATAATATTGTGTTTTGAGCAAGAATGGCATGCGGAATTATGGGCCCATTATGGGTCACATTTTCATCAGGTTTGCGGAATTATGGGTCACATTTTTTCAGACATTTGCGGAATTATGGGTCCAATTTTTGAAGCAAAATGGCGCGTCCCCGTCAAAAATTAGGCTTAGTTACCCCCCCGAGCAGGGCACATTGTAANCTTCACAGGGATGTTATTAAAGAAGATCACTGGATGATCAATTTCAATTCTTTTCTTTGAAAATATCAATTCGACAGCTTGCTTTTGTGGATCAGGATTAAATGACATCCTCCAATTTTGAGCCCATTGACTTATCAACTCCAAGTCGCGGTTCATGTCATCGGCAGCTGCATTAGGATCATGAACGACTGTGAACAAAGACGTGTCATCGGCAAAAAGCTTAACATTGCATCGCAAGTCTTCAGTTAGATCGTTTATATACATTTGGATTGTCGGTATAGCAGATAGTACTCCTAGGTCTCAAAGGGCAGGACCACAATTGATCAGTTTTACATTAAAGGGAATGTAAGCAATATAGTTCATGCAAGCATATACAAGTTGACAGTAGCAATTTTTATTTGATGTTTATAATGCCTATCCAGCCAATCAGATAACACAAACCTTGTTGATGCATATCAGCAGCGTTATTTCATTGTCTTGGATTATATATTGAATTGGATTGCTATTTTGGTCAACACCTGATATACATGAATGGGTTCCCTTTATGCTCGTGGTATTAACAATTTTGAAAAAGACTAACAAAGTAAATTTCAATCTTTGTATAAAGTGTATAATATAGTGTTTTCAGCAAGAATGGCATGCAGAATTATGGGTCACATTTTCATCAGGTTTGCGAAATTATGGGTCACATTTTTTCAGACATTTGCGGAATTATGGGTCACATTTTTGAAGCAAAATGGCACGTCCCCGTTAAAAACTAGGCTTAGTTACCCCCCCCCCCCCCCGAGCCTGTTTCATTTTCCATTTTTTTCGAGGCAAATTCTAGTTTCTGATGAAAGTTTGAACAAGTGAATGATAAAATGCTAAATTGTTATCAGTAAGTTCATTGAATCTGGCCCTTCTGTTCTTTAATTCCGGATGGCCTGTTCTAAAAGAAGGGCGTAATACCAAAAGTTAGAAAATGCAATTAATGTTAAAGACAATATGCAGGATTAAAACGTTCGTCTATGAACAGAAAAAAGAAATACCCACGCACATGCTGTTTCCATTGCTCGTCCACGCTCCAATTTCAATAATTTTAACACACACTTGCCCATTCCCCTTTGCATCAAAGATCAATGTAGAAACATTGATTATCCTATCGACGGCTTTGAATTAGTAAAATTTTGAGTTTCATCATCTACCTGGTTTTGAACCATGCTACGAAATTGCACAGAAGTTTAAGCAGATACATCTTTTTGTTCATTCGAATCCTTGGTTGATTATGCCAAAAACTGATTTCGTGATCGTATACGAATCGTGAAATTAAGAATCCTGGGAAAGATTTGCGATGTCTTCTGAAGCTTGTGGCTCAAAGTATGGGTTTTCAAGCTTTTATTTCAACGTCTTTGCATAATAATTTAGTATAATTGTTATTATCGCTAAAATGATGTGGGTACGTACTAGACTTACGACCTTTCGTCCCTTGCTTCCCCGCGTTATTTGATTTGTTAATATCTCTCTTTTTTGCCTCAAGATGTTAAGATGGTATTATTTGTCCCCCTTAGAAGAATCTTTCTTCGCATTATTAGCAATGTCCTCCTAAGGCAGGCGCAAAATTGGTTGTCCTGGTTTTTAACAGTTTGTGCATGAGTCCTAGACTTATTACATGTCGTAGTTTCGCTACTTGCCTAAACTGATATACGCTCCAACTACGACTCATGATCTAACTGTCAGTTGAGACGACCACCTCGTGGCCTAAGCTATTTCATCGAAAATGCCGATTCTAAAACGCTTCAAAATTCGAGGTTCCGGCACTTGAAAATGGGAATACTAGTTAGTAGTACTTAGAAGAATGTTTCATTGACGAAAAAAGTTTAAATACCTGAAATTTTCTCTTCCCGTTTAGAGGCAAATTAGATGAGGTAAATCTGCTCGAAGCTGCGAGAGTCAACGTCTGTCGGCAATGTTGTCATGACAACTTAGATTGACCAATCAGAGCGCGTTATTTTAGTGCTATTCGCCCATATTTGGCCCTTGACTTTCTCTGGACTACAAATGCTGCCCTCTGATTGGTGAGACAAGGCGCGACAAAAATTTGTCGCGCCTGAACATCTCAACTGACAGTTATGGCACGCGAAAGTCACCACAATTAGATAAACCCGGTTTATCACCAGATAAACCCAGTTTATCTCAGATAAACCTAGTTTATCTGAGATAAACCTACTTTATCTGCAGATAAACCCACTTTATCTGACAACGTTTGTCTTTATGCAGATAAACCCACTTTATCTCAGATAAACCTAGTTTATCTGTTGATAAACCCACTTATCTGGTGATAAACCCCCTTTATCTCAGATAAACCCACTTTATCTGGTGATAAACCCACTTTATCTCAGATAAACCCACTNGATCATAAGACTACATGAGTCCTTGTTGAGCGGTGGTGGGTGTTTGTTGTTGTTGTTGTATAGCGAAGCACAAGGGCTCTTTGACGTATATCTAATTGTTTTGGGCGTTGAAGAGGGTTGATTGATGAGTAAACCACTCCACAGATTTTTGGAAGCGATCTTTTCAAGAAAATCGCTCTTTATTGGGGATTTCAGAATTATTGAAAATGTCCGAATTGGATGTGAAGTCTCGGATCTGTTTTAAGATTTTCGGTAGCCAACATACCAGGTACAAAATATACTCCTGTTTAAACATCACCAAAATTCGATTATCAAACCTATGATAAAATTGTTTTTTTAATTTGTTTAATCAATGATCCAAAAATATTTAAAGATGAGAAAATGTTTATTTTCAATACCTAAAGGTTACAAAATTTCACTTTGAAAAACCTTATTTTGAGCTATACTTTTTAAGCAACCTAATAAATCTTCCCTAAGAGCTAACATTTCAGATTTTTTTTCATCTTGAAGTCTCCAATGACAGTGTGTGTTTCTTTCTGTCGTTTATGACCAAATTATAAGGTCGATATACACAAAGAAATTGATCTGGTTTAAACCAGTGCTTTTTTTTACAGTATACTTCAAAACCAGGCAGCCCTAAAAAGAGCTAAATATGTTAATTTTGAAACCAATCACAAAATCAACAATACTTGGGAAAATAATTTGGTCTTTGATCTATTTGCCAAAAAAATAAATTTGAAGATCAGCGCTGTAATCAAATTTTGTTGATTTTTCAAAGAGGTGTATTTTTTAATGGGACAGCCGGTAGCATAGACAGTTGAACCCCGCTATCTCGAACTCTCAAAGGAAATGAAAATGTTTTCGAGACAACGAGGCTTCAAATATACCGCTGTTGTATTATTTGGACCAAACTGTGTCATTATAAGTGCATGAATCAAACTTATACCAAGGGAAAAATGAGTAATAGCTTCCATGACCTCCCTATATGAATATTTTGCTGGAAAAAATTTTCAACTGAACTGAACTGGAAAATGTTTGATGATAAGAAACCAAGGGCAGTACACGTATTTTTATACATAAGAAACCGCTTATGAGAAACTCAACTCTCAGATCGCCAAAAAGTTAAGAAACTCCAGTACTGGGAAAATACAACTTAAGAAACTATTTATTTGATATGGGAAATCCTTAGCATATTTTTACTTTATTTTCACTTGTTTCCTGTATCATATTACTCGGAAGGTACTTGAGTAATGTCTAAACACTGCTGAAAAAGCTTCAAAACCTTCGTTTTGAAATGTTCACGAGGGCACAAGTAATGAACAGGAAGATTGTTATGGAACCTTTAAGAAACTCGTAAGAAACTCTGAGTACTCAAAATCTGATAATTTTAAGAAACTTTCAGTACTGGCTCAAATTCATAGTTTCTTATAAAAAAATACGTGTCTGAAATGCAAAGTTCCATCACCAGTCCCACTCTTTCAAATATTCTTCGCAGTTAAAGAGGCACCGTCGCCAAATTGTAAACAAATTTGTAAACAACATTGTCTCAGGCATGTGTCCATTGTTTTCTGCAGTTTGTTTGGTAGCTGCACCCAAGCCACCAAAAATTAACCGTTAAAAATCAACTTATATCTGAGCGATCGCCTAAGATATGAATGTTTGGTTTGTGCCTCTGTGAAGTACAAGAAGCTATCTTCAAAATAGCTCTTTCATTTTAAATAAAATGACAAAAAACTATATGATATTGCCTATTAAAAGACTGCAAAATCACCTTTTCACCGAAATTTGGAAATTTGACATTGCAAACCGAAATTTGAAATTTGGAGCCCCTTTAAAGTGCCACTGAACTACTTTTGGAGGAAGTCAAACTTTCGAGAGTTGAGATGTATCCTAATGAATCAAACATCGCTGAATCGATTAACTTTAAAAAAATTTCATTTTGGTGCCGGGAAATGCTACTTTTAGGGGTGTTTTTACCCCATGGTCTTGCGAAAAGAGCCTGGGGCGAGTGACGCAGTCTGATTTACTCAATATTCCATTCAATTCAATCCATTCAAACATATGCAGTAAACAAGTGGGAAGAAGGCTCTAGCTTGATAATTTGCCGTGTGGAAAAGTGAAGATTGTTGCATGTTTTGTCGCTATTTTGGAGATAAATTTAACTGCAATTGCCTCAGTTGCAACAAGTGACCATGAGATGACAAAGAATAAGTGCTATGGAGTGCTGTAGCCGGTTTAAAAGCCGTCGTGATCGTGACGATGATTAGGCCCTCTTGCCCGCATCANGAATTCTGAATATTTAGGATAAATGGGCACCATAAGTGGTAAACATACCATCAGTTTCCTACCAGTGCGGTTTGGCGATAGGCCCACGACAGGGGAAAGAGGGGAAGGAACCGTCTTCAGTATTTGGGGTCGAGAGACTAGTTACTGTGCCTTCACAGTCGCGTAATTTCTGGAAATGCCTTAATAATAATAATTCAAAAAGGCCCTGGAGATTAAATCCTCGAATATTGAAAACTCCCTCGATACTCGATATAACAAACCAGAGCAGCAACACAGAAAATAGCAAAACAAAACTTGCACTCACCTGGCAAAATGAAATCAGAATTTCTTGTTCGCTCCTTGGAATAATCTTTCCACACGTTGATACTGTGTCGATCTTGGAATCTTGCGACGTCTTAACAGTTAAATTTTGTCAGGAAACTAAGTTTAAAAACAGAAATCAATCCTTTGCAGCAGAAATTAGGCTTGAGTCTTGTTGCTTCGGCTAGGCCTTAGGCCTGCTACTGATGCCGCCACATCGAACCCTCTGTCTGCTCGTATCAAGTTCTCGACGCTTCTGCTCGTGTCATGGAAGTTTTCCAGAGAAAATGCGAGCGTGTGATTATCCATCATACGGCTGGTGTTACTAAAGTCACCAGAAAACGGATATTTTCTGCTTTTTGAACGTTTCACCCAAAGGCTTCGTGCAACCTCACGGTCGAATTACAGTTGTTTACATACAACGCCACAGCGACTAATAAATCAGACTACGTCACAACTTCCTCTTTGACCGCGTATTTTTATTCGCACAAAAAGACTTGATAATTGCCACTTTAGGGCTTAAAAAAACATACTTATAGAAACAATATACAGGAAATAATTACACCATTCGATTCAACAGCTCTTGCTTATTCATAATCATTAAAAAAATCACATTACCAACATTTTCAGTAAAGTAGTTCAGTGGCACTTTAAGGTAAAGTTCTGTAGAGGCAAACTTTAGGCCATAAAAACAGGACAAAAGGGGATGTTTGCAGAGCTGAGAAGGCAATGAATGCCGTGGAAAGTTGAAGGGTACTGCCATTGCTAGTAAAATATGAACAATTTCTCGTAGCGTGTAAGATATAAATATGCCAATGAAGTATTCATTTCAGTTTTACATCGCTTTCAAGATGAGGTTATAACTTTTGTATTATTACTACAAATAATCAATGATTATGATTATGATGATTATTCGATTTCCTAACAATCATGACAATGTAAAGCGAGTCAGTCCCCCTGCAGTCATCTTTCTATTTACGACATATATAATCACAGCACCAGATGCGGTTCCAGTTGTGGCGACCAGTACATTTCCAGCCATATGGCATGTCATATATGCAGTCAATCTTGTATACACATGTCTTTCTTCCGTTCCGATATATCTTGCATCGTCTGTCGATTTTCTTTTCTGGACAGTTGCCAACTACACTTTCGGAGCTCCTGTCACAAGTTTCGAATGTCCGGATGTGCTTTGAACGTTTTCTCTTGTGCGCTAGAAGTATATCAAAGTAAAGCAACGGAGTTAAAAGCAACTTAGCTTGGGGGACTGGGGCAATCTAAGTTTAGCCTATTGTATTTGATGTTCCCGATAGATGAAAACAATGGGAAAATAAGTGGCATAAGGCCTTCTTTTGTTCTACTGTTAGACTTTATCGCTATATCTCATTTCAGTTACTTTAAGGGTCTGATTACATGGGAGTTTTCAACATATGGCTGGGATTTCAGCCCTTTTTCCCAACGTGAAATTCCAACTCTCCACTCTATCTGGTGGTGGATGACTCTCTTTTGAGAACTCCCATGTAATCGAAATTATTTTCACCTCGGGTAGTATGGCTGAAGTCCCAGCCATTTGGTGAAACTGGCATGTAATCAGGCCCTAAAAATTGATTAAAAATCTCAGTGTCGGATTCAATTTTTAGAGAAATAAAAGACATGTATACATCCAACACTTTAGATAAAATAACGATAACTTTCTCTCCCAGCATTTGTTATCGTCAACTGTTATTTAATTGTAAGGACGTGAAACGGCCACTTTTTAGGCTTGAAACGTTGGTCAGAATACGCTTTGCGTAACAAACTTTCATGGATGACCTGCTCAAGGACCTTTTACGGGAATTCGCGGAATAAACTTTTGCGGATTTGCTTTAAAAACACGAAAACCCCGAAGCCTTCTTGCCATAACGTACTCCTTGCTCACCTTTGACAATTCTATCGACATCCTTTTCGATATTTTCTTGTTAAATTTGACAGTAAAGATGATGTCATATGCACCACAATGCGCGGCGATCTTTTTTCCAACTTCAGGTTTTGACATCTTGTAGAGACGGACTACTTTATATGACTTGACCATGTATCTCTCAACCGGGAAACGGCCTTTAGACTGCAAGGAAGAAAATATGGCGGGAATATGGCCTGCTTAGAAGAAAATATGAAACATCGAAAGATCATCGAAAAATCTGATTTTCTATTAATCTTTAGATGGCCTTTTTGTTCAGTTGGGAACATGACCAAGTTTATTCCAGAGATGACTGTTTTAACTGTTTTATCACTGAGAGATAGTAGCTTTGAAATTGCATCTCTATAAACTTCGTTTTGAGCTATATTGCTTGATGAAAGATGACCGTTGAAAGACACGGGATTGGTCTCAACAAAACTTTGTAATTTTTCTTATCAAATTGTTAATTTTGTGATTTTATAATAGTTTAAGCTATTAACAAATGATCTACAGTGTATTGACATTGCAAAATGAGCTTCCTAACTGCAACAAGGAAAATTTGGACCAAAACTGGATTTGACAACCATCCCTTGCAATCTTATAGAATGCTGCAAAGTTTTTTAGTCCAAAAACTAGGTAATTTTCATTGATTTAAGATTTTACATACTTGGATATGCAATATTATAAAGACAGAAAGAGCAAAATTGATATTCGAAACAAATGTATAAAAGGGAGAAAAAGTATTTGTAGAAATTATATATGACAATCTATACGCCTAACAATTCTAATTTTTGGAGCATTGGAGCAGTGGGTTTAAAGCATCCCGTACTTGGCAAATGTACCGTTGGCAGAGTTTATACTCAATCAAATACGCACTAACTGTCGTCTTACCAGACAGAATCGTTATTTGGTTAGACTTACCACTTCCAAACTTTTCTTCGTCTGAGCTGGAGTTTGTTCCTTTCCCAATACGGATATGTAACAAACTTTGTCTGCAAAGACTTTCATTGCACTGTACCCCTGTTGAATTGACAAATAGTCATATCAAGTCATCTACAGAGATTCCGTATGCTCAATACAGACATGTAACAAACTTTATCAGTAAAGAGCTGTAACCCAGTTGCAAATACTGACATCAAACGACTTACTGTTTTCGTCCCAGTTATCGATTCACCTTAATTCAACTCAGTCCGTAAGATTGATCCTTGGTCTTTCGATATATACTCATGTCTTCTCTTAACAAATACGATATATACTCATGTCTTCTCTTCGCATGCAGAATGAGTGAGTTAGCCAGCGGGGTTTCGGGGCAACTATTGCAGCTTGCTTTACTTGTATTTTTGCGTTGATTAACTGGTCGTAAAAATTCTTTGTTTGTGATAGCTTATCGCTTACTGCATGCTTACTGTATATAGTAACGGATGCTATTGTCAGGAAATCTTCCTTTGTACTCCTTAGATTCATTGGTTGCATGACCAGCGCATTTCGAAAACTTGAGAAAACTAAAAGAAGATCTGGATTACAATATGATCTCATTATATTATAACGTACTTCGAGGGACAGGCCGACTCGGTGCGTTAATACCGAAGTAAGTTAAAAGCAGGGTATTTTCTCGTGTTCCAGTGTCTTAGGGATCATAGATATGGTACGTTATAACCGATGGTAGGACGCTATATCAGAGTATGTTATACAACGGGATTACACAGTGCTTTCTCGAAATCATTTGATTTTTTCTTTGTTTGGATGAAACAACTTTACCAAAAAGCATCTGAGTGTGAACTGAGAGCGATTGGTAAGTTAAGTAAGTGTGATGCCCCACAGGGGCTTTACTGATTATTTTTGTAGATGTAGATGAAGTGCATCAGATATCTAATTTTGAACTGAGAAATTCTTTCTTATTGGCTAAATTCAAAAAGAGAGAACTTTATTAGGATAGAGGCCGTTCTTTGTGTGAAGGATCAACTAAAATATCAGTTTGAAATTCGTTTATAGTTCAACAATCGCAAAACTTATGGATATGTAATTGATGTCAGTACGTAGTGCAGAAATCATTTTCCAAGATGAGACAATCATTTTGACGCTCAATTCAAATGTTTTCGAGAGATTTTTTATCCACTCCTTTAAGTCTGCCGTTGAGCTGAATCACACAACATTAATGATGAAATTAATTGAAGCATAAACAACTTACCACATTGAAGTCATTCAGGACGTCAACAGCCAATCGGTCTGCATGTTGAGGTACAACCATCTCTTCTGTTTTCCCGGCAATATCAACTTTTACATCTTCGACGAACTCTTCCCCATTTTCATCTATTTTCATATGAAAATCTTTTTCTTTACCCTTGGAATCAAGAGTCTATAATTTCATCATAGAGTACAAAACAGGTAACTAAAAAAGTACAAGTGATGTGCTGCGTTCGTGGTGGCAGGGAACACATCAAGCAAGAGCACTCAACTTATGTTACTCAGGCTCAGAGTCTAAGATTTAAGTAAAATTATAGGTGTTTGGAAATAAAAAAATGCGGAGTCTATAATTTCATCATAGAGTACAAAACAGGTAACTAAAAAAGTACAAGTGGTGTGCTGCGTTCGTGGTGGCCTAGGGAACACATCAAGCAAGAGCACTCAACTTATGTTACTCAGGCTCAGAGTCTAAGATTTAAGTAAAATCATGACATGTGTCTAGAGTTTTAAAGTTACTTTTGCTTTGGCTGTAAAGACTCCTTCTTCAATTTTGATATAAAAGAATGTAGCGTGTGATAAAAGTTATCACAAGGACGAGCCGTATTTCTGACAAACTAATTTTGCGACAAACTAATTTTGCCATTGATCTAACTACTGGACATAGAAAATTTTGGGATCGTCATTCTAATCAAGTAATGATCCTTTTTGACTCACGGGTACAAAGTACAAGTAGAGTCTATGTGGTGATAGGCGACTCCTGTTTCCTGTGTCCTGTGGTCCTTGCTGTTTGTCATGGCACCGAGGGTTGTATAGAAGCGTATAGAAGAGATAATGAGTTCGTTTAGAGCCTAATCAGGGCATGCATGACATTTAGCAGCTAATGGCGGAAAGCTGGTAGCGTCACAGGAGAGAACAATCTAATGGAGTTTTAGCGAATGCGTCTTGGAGTCAATGTCTTGTGGAAAAAAAGAAAACGTGCATTCTCAGAAGACGCTAGCCTAGCTGCGAGAGGTGAAGTGGAAAAAAATCACTTCTTTTGAGCCGTTTGACCGATTTTCGCGCAGTAAACGGCCGCGGCAAGGTAAAATTCGACGTACATCGATATTCCTTACCTACCCCAAGTATTATTTCACAGTTATTTCCAAAAACCGTCGAAAAACAAGCCATTTCATTTTGGAAGCTGTGGGGAAAGTTTCTTATTTTCCATTTAGGCCCATCAAATTTGCAAGTTTTCCTCCTTTCGAAACTTGCGTTTTCTATCGTTTTTCTTTGAGTTCTAAAACTTAAAAGCTGTCGTAAACCCTTTTAAACGATGTCATGAAGTTTCTTAAAGAAATTAGTTTCATTTTCATGCTTTTTTT
>REGM01000007.1:2789756-2806564 GCA_004194415.1 Aurelia aurita
ACTCTAAAACGATATGGTCGATTTTAGTGGAAAAAATGTTCACATCTAAGTTCTTCTTTTTGCTTTAAAATGGTAGGTGTTTTAGTCAAATCCTGGTCAAATCAGTGCATAATTGATGATTCAGATTTGATCAAAACTTTTACACTCATTTTGTTATAAGAAACTAAGGTTAGGCAGTTTCTTAAATTTTAGGGCCATTTTGCCACCAAAACATTTCTTATATGTTTTTTATATTGTTAATGCCTTAAGTGTAGTGCCAATAATTTTTGTTAGAATGGCTTCTAAACTACTTGGTCTGATCTCAAAACATGTTATAACATAATTCGCACTTAAAACAACATCCACTATTATTGTACAGTGTCAAACATTCTCGAGTGACCTGGAAAAATTAAGGCTACAAATTCAACAAGTTTCTTAGCTTGTTTAATTCAGGTAGGGTAGCTTCTTAAGTTTAAAAAAATTGAGCCTACCGTTTCTTATAAGCTGTTTGTTATAAAAAAATGCGTGTACCCTAAGTTATTCAACCGACAGACTCGGTTAAAGGAATGCGTGACTTACCTTTCAAGAAGCACTTCTCTCGTCTATCTTCTCCACTTGAATGTACTTATTTTCGGACGGTACCTATATTTATCTGCACAATAATCAACCAAAGCAATCAAAAATTCATAGCGGGCAAATATGTCATTAACAGTTTTAAAGCTGTGTAAATTTCTACACGACTGGAGAAACCTTGAGAGTATTCTTTTATTAAAAAACTGTTTGTTATTGATAAAAGGGAAAATTATTAAAAAACTTCAACAACGAAAGCTGTCCAAACTTAGTTAATTGTGTCGCAAATTCTCAATTGAAGTAGTTGCTCTGTCAAATGAAGTGATTTTAACTTTAAAGGCAATTGATGGAGATACAAGGCAGCTTAAGTTAGGGGTCTGGGATATTTAAATATAGCCTATTGTATTCCATTGTATTTAATGATCCTAATAGATTATCAGAACAATTGGTACAATATTCATCGCACAGTGGAACCAGCCTTTATGGGTCCAAAGTTGTACCAGTTCAGGCCCAGTGGTACAAATAGCCTATTGTGATAGACCTTTTTCACAATGATGTATTTTCTTTTGAAACACAACCTTTGCCTCGATATGATATGGAGCTAAATCTAAAAAGCCTTCATTTTTTTCAGCATGGAATCGTTCTGTATACGTATTTGCATCAAAATAGGCATGGTAAAGATAAAGTAATGATTATAATGATGTCTGTGGCAAAGTCCATTCCTGCAGCAATCATTTGATGCCCATTTTAGCGTATAATATAGCTGATTTGATTCGAAACCCAATTTCATAACTCCTAGCCCATCCCCATTTTCTTTCGCGATTCTTTCAATTAACTGAATTTGCACAGCTATATCGATAAAATAAACTAGCACGTAAAGCAATTGTGTATACATGATAATTATTCTTTCTTCTTTGCTTGAAAGTTTTTCTATTTGCAATGATAAAGTTGCACTCATTTTTTGCCATAAGAAAGTTGGATCTTGACTTTGTAGTAGGGTTTCTTCACTGGAAGTGGGATTTTTGATGACGCCAGCAAAGGGTAGTTCTGGAAACTAATATAACCATATCTCCTCATTCATTTGTCTCATGTGAGGGCATGAGCGATAGGACACCTTGTCGCTGGTCCACGAATTTAATTTTTTAGTAGTGAGACACCTTAAGTGCAGATTCACCTTAAGCGTAAACCAAGATGGATCTGCACTAAAAGTGGCTCACTACTAAACAAATTAAATTCGTGGACCAGCGATACGGTGGCTCACTACTTACTAAACTTAAGTTCAAAACACAGAAACAATAGGTTAAGGTGGCTCACTATTTATAAAAAATTTACGCTGATACCATGATACACACTTGGCGTCCTGCCGCTCATGTCTGGACACCAGTTTCACCTCACAGTGCTTTATCATACTATTATTTATTACATAACATCTTTCTTATTTCAGTTTTAACCGAAGGTTTTGCCGAGGCATGACTTCTTTGTTCATGTTGCATTCTAAAACCATGGGCGTTAAGAAACGCGGTAGTTATTCCTACAAAATTTTTCTCCCTGTGTCCCTATGCCCATTCCTCTCTGTGTTCCTATGCCCGTGAAGGTTTTTGTTGTTAGTCACTCAAATCAGAGCACAGGGAAATAAGGAAAACCAGGCACAACAACAACAACCTTCACGGTGTTTAGTTACCGCTGTCAGTTTTAAATTGCATAGCATTGTTTCTGCGTTACAGAAGGTTGTTTGAAGATCAAAGGGTCACAAATTGTAGAAACATCTAACGTTTCAAGCATATCCTTTGTGTTCCACTTAGGAAGTGCAGCCGCAAGTAAGTGATCAGTGTCACATTTGCGGCACTGATCACAATTTCAATTTCAATTTCAATATTTTCATCTCCTATTACAGGACTGGTAGATTATATTTTACATATATATCTACTAAATCTAAAATAAAATTAACACTAACATAACGATAATAACGTATAACAAAATGTAATACAATTTTTAACATAATAACGATGATAGGAACATATTTTATGAAATTGGTTTTTCACGCAATATTTTTCTATTAGCCTCGGACACATAGACAAATTTTGCAAGAATTTGAATCATCACGTAAAAAAGGGTATCCCCCCGCAAAGCCGCTGTATTTACATGGACACATTACCTGGTGGCATACCCTTTCTCGTGCTTATACACGGATTAACAAGACAGCAATTGTTCCGTGTATTAAGACAAGAATTTGTTATATGAAACTCTTACTTTATAAGAAACTCAACTCTCGGACCGCTAAAAATTTAGAAACTTCAGTACTAGGAAAAAATTATAAGCAACTGTTTATTTTAGTCAAGGAAATCCATAGCGTATTTTTACTTTATTTTCACTTGTTTTATTTCCTGTGTCATATTACTCGGAAGGTACTTGAGTAATGTCTAAACATTGGAAAGGCTTCAAAAACCCTCGTTTTGAAATGTTCACGAGGGCACGAGAAGTACACGTATTTTTTTATAAGAAACTAAGAATTTGAGCCAGTACTGAAAGTTTCTTAAAATCATCAGATTTTGAGTGCTCAGAGTTTCTTACGAGTTCCATAACAATCTTCATGTTTATTACCTGTGCCCTCGTGAACAATTCAACATTACTCAAGTACCTTCCGAGTAATACCTAAAGTTTCTTATGTATATGTGTATATATGTGTATATGTATTTTGTAGCTAGAGGAAAAAAAATTCCAATTCAAATAGCATGAAATAGATGAACAAAACAAACAAATACGGTATGATACAGGAAACAAATGAAAATGAAGTAAAAATTTGCTAAGAATTTCGCTGAATAAAATAGATAGTTGCTGAAATAATTTTTTCCCAATACTGGAGTTTCTTGATTTTTTAGCGATCTGAGAGTTGAGTTTCTTATGAAAAAATGTAATTTGATCGACTGATTTAAATAAGATATTCAATTCAATTCATCTCGTTCTGAGTAAGCGGCAGTAGAGGCTGCACGCCCTGGTCAACAGTCTTCGCGAAGGTGTTCCAGCAATTTTGAGATGTTGACATCACTTTTGATTGTAATCTTCATCGAAGAATGGTTGCAAAGTCAAGCAATTCCGGTAAGCTGCTTCCTTTCCTTGTCTGAAGTGAATAACAACAATGGGTCGAAAAACAACAAAGGCCGCATACTGAGACCGAGCGACGATATTTATGTGGCCTAAATAAGGGATCGTGCAAGATTTATTATAGTCTATGTCTACATGGCCAGTGCAGAAGAAAAATTCTTGCAAAAACCAACTGCCCTGTCACACTTTCCTTAGAAAATATACGTGCCCCGTGTTCCTGAGCATTAGATTTTATACAGTCTACAGATGAATTAGACTAGCTAATGACCAGAACAAAATCAAGTCTTGTTCTTACAAGTCTTCGTCAACAAAAAGGTTTGGTAGGTTTGGAAGGCCTTCTGAACAGGCAGAAGGTTTGGCAGACTTTGGTGAGATTGTAGTTTTCATTAGCAAACCTTGCTGGTGAATTCGAAACCTAACCGTTTCAAGATTTTTGTGTTTGATTGGGAAATATATTCCCTTCTTTGCGAAGTCTACTGTTTTCAGAATTTGGTAGGTTTGGAATTACCAATCAAACACACCCTAAAGTACAACCAAAAACTATGTAGAATACAACTGTTTTTGGCCATAGATAGAACTACCACTATTTTGCAAAATGTACCAATTTTTTATAAGAAACTAAGAATTTGAGCCAGTACTGAAAGATTCTTAAAATATCAGATTTTGAGTACTCAGAATTTCTTACGAGTTTCTGAGTTCCATAACAATCTTCTTGTTTACTTCATGTGCCCTCGTAAACATTTCTAAATTTGGTTGTACTTTTATTACCACAAGGGACTTGTTTGGGTACATCAAATCTGAGTTGGGCATTCCCAAGATGATATGCCTATTGTTTCGTAGCTCGAAATCGATCCCCTGTTTTTTTATGATTTTCGATGGGTTTTAGACTACGTTCACACGACACCGGCACATTTTGAAAACGGTGAAAAATTTGACGGTAGCAAACTTTTAGCTAGCGTTCACACGATACCGGCACAATTTGAAAACGGTAGGAAATTTGACGGTAACAAACTTGTTGCAATCTCCGAAAGAATTTGATGCCAAAGAAGTGTACCTACACCTTAAGAATCGATCAGTCTCCTTTTGAAAGTTTCGAAAAATGTTCCGTGTTCATCGTTTTCGAGTGTTCACACGATGCCGTTTTCAAAATGTGCCGGTTAGAGTTCCGTTTTCAAAATCTACCATTTTCGAAATCTGCCGCCGAAAAATGTACCGTTTTCATGCGTGCAGCCTATCCGTCACATTTTTCACCGTTTTCAAATTGTGCCGGTATCATGTGAACGTAGTCTTAGATCGGCCTGGTTTAGTAAATCCATATTCTCTGCAATTTGCGATGTCCATAAAATATTTATGACGAAGCCGAGGATCATTTTGTAGAACATGACAGAGGAAAATAAAGATTTTAAAATTTTTAGTGTTTATATTAGAGCTGGAAGGGTTTCGCCCTGATTGAGGGTATTTTACATCGGTTTAAAGTATTTTTGCTGAACGAAAGGAGTTTGAGAAAGAAACTCAGCATGAACACGTTCTTAACCCCTTCCTCGTTATTGGCATCAGTTATTTTTGTCATCTTAAATGATATTGTCTTTCCACACTACCCACAGGGGGATCTTCCATTGTAAAGGTACCTGGGGATGTGCCGCGCTCAAGGGTATACTTTTTCGGACTTCTAGTCTAGCAAAGGTTATAATTTTTGGCAATTTTCGTCCAGGAAAGGCCAAATTTTCTTAATTTGTGTCTAGAAACCCCAAATTTTGGCGATTTTAGTATAGAGAAGGCGAAAGTTTGGTGATTTATGCCTAGAAAACGGCAAATTATGGCACTTTTGGTCTAGAAATTAGTCTAGCCAAGGGTATCATTTTCACAAGTCTAGCCAACGGTACCATTTTGAAGATGCTTGTGGCACACCCCTATCCGAAATTTGGCCAAGACCCCCCCTCCGTGACACTACCCCTCTAAAACACATTGGTCTAGATGGCCTAAATCTCCGACTTCGCCCTGATCGATCGAGGGTATCCAAACTTCAAGTTTGATTTGGGCAAGGTTAAGACAATTTTATATATGACAATTATCAGCATATCAAAAATTAAATAGCTTTAGGCCGATATCAAATGTTTTCTAATTGGGTTTGCTGCATTTTGTTATTTTTACTATTGATCTTCGTTGCCTCATTCGTTTAAAAACTTTTTGAGCACACTGGCTCTAATTCTTCCTCCTTTTGTGAACTGGACATTTCTTTCGTCAATTTCTGATATTGAACAATATATTTTAGAGTCTATTGAGACCCATTGATAGAGAGTTGTCCTGTTTTTGTACCTTAAATTGTCCTTTTACCACGAAGAAACGTTCTCTGATGCGTTGGTAGTGCTGATTTCGTTACAGAACCACCGGGCACTCATTCAGGTTGAATTTAGGCCAATCAGCCAGCTTGCAAATGGCAACCCGCGGCGGCGGAAACGGATTTGAATTTTCTGCCATTACATGAAGTACTTCTTCTAGAAAGGCAGAGCATCAATCTGGTCATGTAAAATTTTTATTTATGATTTGATTCTTTCTTGTAATTCTCATGGCTGAAAAAGCTATAATAGTAATGATAATAATAATAAATCGAATTTTTAAACAGGATAATCTATCAGCGCAAAAAGCACTGTTATCACAAGAGTCCTGTTCCTAAAGGTTAAATTAAAAGTAAAAATTTTTAAATTTTTAAAATCTACAGTCACAGAGTTATTAAGAATATAATTTACGCCTATTTACAATGTTCCTCTACTGCTTTTCTAGAAAGAGTTCTATATTTCAATGTTCCAAGATATTAATAACTTTTCGTTGAGTTTATAAATTTTCCATCTACATAAATTTCAAGCTGTTTCCCGCCAAGCAAGCTATATTACCTGTTCTCAATTAATTATGATAACTTGTGAAATTCAATTTTATGTAAATTTAGAAACTCTACAAGAAACTTTTACTCTAAGAATTGAGCAGGGTCCTGGGTCCTGGTTTTCCGGTATGCCGTCAATTTCATGTGTGCCCGCTACTTTGTGTGTGGTTTCTCCAGGATTAATCCGAAATTATGGGTTCACTTAGGCACAGCAGAGCAAAAACTACTTGAAATCACGTCATCATACCATCTGATATATGGAAGTGTTTGAATATATATGCGCTTTGAGATGAGAATTAAAATGTTTAAGTCCTTAAAGGTAATGTGTCCATATATAAGGCCAGCGTATACCCAACCTGTCAACATCCATCAAATTCTGGGCAAATGATTGGTTGCTATTCAAACTGATCACATGAATAGAGAAAATTGCTGTAATGCGTGATTGAAAGAAATTTTAGTTGATCACATGCCTTGCTCTTGGAGGCCTACTTGCATGGACACATTACCTTTAAGAAGAGAATATCAAGTGTTGTCTTCTTTCGAGAAATGTTGCAGGGCGGCTCTAAGCTGCGATTTTTTGCATATGTATGAGCTTTTCCCGCTCTTACCTTACGCATCGCATCTTAATGTCTTCTGCATCAATTTTGGGTTCGTCGTGGTTTTAACGCAATTTGATTTGATAAATATGATTGGCTTAATTCGTGGATATTGGTCAGCCAGTCAGGATTTGTTGTCTGCGCATCTCTTTTCAACGTTGTTTATTGGATTTTGCAAGCGATATCTAAAACTGGCGTTTGCTGGTACAGATCTTATCTTGTTTGGAGTCTGTCATTAACTGAGAGAAAACTATCACCATTTATTCTTCGCCCTTAGGTACATTGGCATCGTTCGAGGAGGGCAAACATATTGTCTTTTAATGATCCACAATATTCCAATCAATTTTACCTGGTAAGAACAAGAAGTTAATACCTCAGTTCTCTAGGTTTGCCTTTCCTGTACGAAACAGTCAGGCAATAGACCTTTAAATATCAAAATGATAATAATTGTTTATCTTATTTAATAGCTGACATGTTCAATTAACTTAAGAATTTTTCCTGGCTGAAATCGGTCACTCAGTTCTGATTTTATAAGGGAATTTCTTGAAAAAGTCCATTCGAAAAAAACTTAAAATCACGATCAAATTTCACTGATATGACTGCTTTACAAGTCATTGCTGTGAGGCAGAAAAACTGACGAAATATTATCATGATTTTTTTAATAGTTTTTGAAGGAGCCTTCTCGAGAGGATCCCCTATAATTTCAAAACGGAGTGGCTGATTTTAGTCAGGTAAATTTTAGTATCTAATTAAACATACCAGCTATTAAACAAAACATTTGCCAGTATTATTGCTTTGATATTCAGAGAGCAGTAATTTTTCAAACGTCGTTCGTTTTTTTTTTACTCACCCAGTATAGTTTAGCATTACTATGGCGAACTCGGGCGAACTGCAAAAGAGAACTTTACCTCTACTTTTAAACAACTTCTTTTCATTATCTATGGCTGTCATTCAGAAGTTTGATGACATTACCAATGCTGTACCAGATTCAGGCAGCAGTAAAAAAACCCTGCGACGTTCTTCTGTAAATTACTTCTACCTTAAAAGTAGTATGGCTATAATTCGGCCACGTTATATTGCTAACCTTAGCATTATTATTTCGCATAGGTTATGTATCATTGCCTTTAAGTCTTGATGAAGTCTATAGAGTGGTGTCACCCATCATGGCCTGTCGCCCATATAGCGCCTTAGAAAGAGAAATGAAATTTCAGGGGACTGGGGGCTAGTAGTCAAATTGCAATTGAGCGGGAAATCTTTGCTGACGTCAGTTTTATCATGATTTGACTTGATCTCTATTTTTTATGTTTCTATTTACATTCCTTCTTTCTTTTTCTTTCGCTCAGCACCTTGAGGTTTGAAAATTTTGTAATCTAACTTTTTAAGAAGCTCTGTCTCTGGAGAGAAAATATACAATGAAGCCAAAGCAAGGTGATTTCTAATTTAAACGTGAGGCCAAAAAGTCTGAATGCTATTATTCTCAATTTTTGTCGCCTATTATGCCCAGCAGTTTACCAGGAATGTTTCCTGTCGCCTGAAAAATGTTAAAATGCAAAATTCATTACAAAAGCGTCAAATTTACTGAAAATCTTACTTACTGACTTGAACAATCAATGAAACCCGGGAAACCGCAGAATACATCAGAATTTTGTAGTAATAGGGTTAAGTGGGTCTTGAATGTTTTGGTTCAATTAATAACCCTCCTGTTATTTTGGCCTTTTTCAGAATGACAACTTTGGAGTTACAATGAACATAAAGAAAGCATGGGGAAAAGGATACACTGGAAAGAACATCACAATTTGCATCAACGATCCTATGGGTGTCTATTTCCAACATGATGAATTTACTGCAAGATTTGTAAGCAATATGATAAAATTTGTTCCATAAAGTGAAATTGAGAATTTGCCTAATTAGTCGGACAGGTTGATAAGTCAATTTTATGATCAATCTCGTAAACTTTCGTAAAAAATCCTAGAAAAATCTTAGGAATCCCAAAGAAAATCCTAAAAATCTTTGAAAGTCTCAAAAAATCCCAGAAATCTCCCCCAACAAATGATACACATTCTCATAAAAATCTTTCGACAAGTCTTTGAAAATCTCAAAAATCATGTAAATCCAGAAAAATCTTGCAAAATCTTGCAAAATCTTGCAAAATCTTGCAAAATCTCGAAAATCTTTGAATATCTCAAAAATCTAAAAGTCTAAATATTTCAAGAAGTCTTAGAAATGTTAGAAATCCAAAAGCATCTCAGAAAAAAATCTCAAAATCCGAGAGATTTTTAAAATCCCAAAATCTCGTACGCAATTTTTGGAGTGATTTGCCCCTCAAACCATTACAGTTTCAGTAACAAAGTTTGGTATAGAAAATGAGCATCTTTTTCATCGTTACTGTCACTTTTTCTTTTTTTGTTATAGAGTATGAAAGGAAGCTACAACTTTGACAAGAACAAGGCTGAACCTTCGCCAGAAGCAGGTTCCGCGTGAGTAAATTTTATGTAAGATTGAAAAATAGTTGTTGATCGAAAATGCTTATAAAGGTATTCAATTACAATGACAAAAAGCCTTCTAGAAAAAGCTACACAAGGTGTGGANAAGTTTGGTATAGAAAATGAGCATCTTTTTCATCGTTACTGTCACTTTTTCTTTTTTTGTTATAGAGTATGAAAGGAAGCTACAACTTTGACAAGAACAAGGCTGAACCTTCGCCAGAAGCAGGTTCCGCGTGAGTAAATTTTATGTAAGATTGAAAAATAGTTGTTGATCGAAAATGCTTATAAAGGTATTCAATTACAATGACAAAAAGCCTTCTAGAAAAAGCTACACAAGGTGTGGAAAAATAAACTTGAAATTCTAGACACCATCATGTTACCTGACTCACTTTTTGAGCCGACGGAACTGAGGCTTTAACAAGTTAAACCAGATTACCACGAAAGTTTTTGAAGGTGTTGTGGCGCCGTGTCGAACACCACCAGCACACCCCTTGAGCGTCATGACAAGGAGTGCCGGACTCGATTAGCGATTAGCTACTCCTGCGATCCCAGCGCTTGGCGCTAGAAACCGCAACTTCACCTTCACATATTTTTTAAGAATAGCATCAGTTGCTTTTGATTGACACGCCGTATCACAGTGATTAGCGCTGGAAGGCAAACTCTCAAGCCACTAATCAAAACAATCGAAACCGCAAAAGATGCCCTGAAACAAGTATTATGGCCAGCTGTCTCGTTGTGCACGAGAAAAAGGGCTGTTAAACCAATTCATGAGTATGTATTGAGAGAAGAAAGATACATCTAAGACCCTGCTTACACGAGAGAAAACTGGATCGATCCAGAACGGGATCTATCCAGATTGGGATCGATCCCAAAATGTCGCAGGCGGTTACACGGGACCGATCCCAAAATATCTTGTATTTACACCGGGTCGGACCCAGATGGATCCGCTTTGATTTCCACCTACGTAGTACAACGCAAAAACTATGCGCTTTGTTTTCACCTCTTTGTCAAAAAACAAAGACAGCAGAAATCAAAGGAATTCCTGAAGCCAAACAAAAGCTGACAAAACAAAGGAATTAGCATCATTTTCCTATCCGTACCAATTTGGGATCGATCCCGTCATCTGCACCCGTTTACATAAGACGGGATCGATCCCACACTGGATCGCTCTGGTAAACGATCCCAAACTAGCACGGATAGCGGATAGATCCCGAGCGATCCCGTGTCAACGCAAGGCCGTTCTGAATTGATCCAGTTTTTCTCGTGTAAACGGGCTCTAGATATCTGCCGCTGTGATTTTAAGTTTGAGATAAATAAAATCGCAGCGGTAGATGTTTAGGCGTATCCTTCTTCTTTCGATGTACTGTATACTCATAACTTGGCATAACAACCCCTAGTCGCGCGCACAACGAGACATTTAGCGCCACTTGTTTTCGGGGCATCTTTTAGGCTTTGTTTGTTCTGATTTGTTCTGATTTGTTCTGATTTGTTCTGATTTGTTCTGATTTGTACTGATTTGTTCTGATTTGTTGCTTGAGTGATTTTTCTTTGCCTTTGATCGCTAATCACTGTGAAATGGGGTGTCAATCAAAAAGCAACTGATGCAATGGTTACAAAATGTGCCCGTGTACCAGGTGAGTAAAAAAAATTTTAACGTTTGCAGGCCTGCTGCTTGCTAGCTATTCATCAGATTCTTAAAAAAACTGATTATCATTGTGTGGGTAACGTTTTAACTTAGATAATAAAATCTAGTTGATTAAAATCGGTTATATCTTTCTTTGTTTGCAAGTGATTCTATAAGAGTCTTTTATCTCAAAAGCGTTCAAAATAGGCCTAATCTTCTTCCAACATATATACTCGACAGCGATGAAAATGAAACGTAACGGGGCTATGTTATTTCATAGGCAACCTTTAGTGTAGATACAGAGGCAGCCCTACTTTTCTTTTCACTTGGGAATTTCTTTAGCCGTTTTTTCAAATAGTCTTCAGTATGGTCATGCCGAATTGGTAGCAAAATAAATAGAAGGTTTTAGGCCTGTTTTGCAGGATTCTGAGATTGAATAATTTATAAAATCGCTCATAACTGGAGAACAATACAACCAATTAAAGTAAATAATATTTTTTATCTAAGTTGACACGTTACCCATACAATGGTAACCAGTGATGAATAGGTAACAAACTACAGGCTCGTAAACGTTTCAACTTTGTTGACTCACCCTGTATATGATGCCTGTTTAGTCCATAAAGATAGACCCAGACTCCCGGAACGTCCTCCTTTAAAGCTCTTCAAAACTATGCCCAGTTCATAGCGTAAGGGTGGGATAAATGGTTACTTGCCTGTTTCACTTACAATAGACTGTTTGAAATTAGCAAGTGCTGAATTCTCCAGAAAAAGGTTTTGGCATAATTTAACTTTGCTTAGGTGCCAAAAGATGGTATATTGAGTTTTGTTTGCCGTTATAGTGGCTCTGGCGCACATGGAAGTATGATGGCTGGTCTCGCCGCTGCACAAGCGAACAACGGGAAATGCGGTGTTGGAGTTGCATTTGACGCTTACATTACAGGTACGTGACCATGTGGATATTTACTTTCAGATTCAAAGGCACAAATGCCATACAACAGTGGATATATATTGCGACTCAGGAGGAAATTTGCTTTCAGATGATATGAAATACAGAGAGGGCCAAAGTAAAATCCAGTAAATTATTCAAATAAATTATTTGGCTCAGTTCGTGGAGAAGTTACAAAACCACTGCAAGAAAAATCTATAGTCATCAACAGTAATTGACCGATTTTGCTTCCAGTGCATTTTCAATGAAGCTTTTTGTAATGCCTATCATTCTGTGGCAGCGTTTGGCACTAGACCATTCCGCAGTCGAATGCGAAGGCGCTGTTCGGGTTGCATCTCAGTATTGCATCGCTCGGAGGTTTCGAACTCAAAATCGAATTCAAATAACTATGCAATTACTTTCATTTTAACGGTGTAAATAATTTTATTTTAACAGGACCCTTATTGATAACAGTGCCTTTGGCACTGAAAAGGTTTTAACCTATATAAATATTTCTATTATTTCTATTATTATTATTATGATTATTATTATTATTAATCCGACACCAAAACCCCCATGCGATCCCGAGATGCAGCGCGAACAGTGCCTTCGCATTCCACTGCGGAATGGTCTATTGATGATGACAGAAATTGATGACCTGTTAAGTAATCATCAAAGTAAAGTTTCTTGGCAAACAATAGCATTTCGGTAAACAAATTGTTGGCTCATTTCTCGAGGAGCCAGAGTAGAAGCTTCCTGGGTATAGAGTAAAAAGTTTAAAATCTTTGAATAATGTTTGCACCTTCCTTATCTGCTGCCACTCCATACTATCTCATTATCATGTCTCCTCGTTCTAAATTTTTTTTGACGGAAGTACCAAATACATTCAAAGAGGAGCTCAACTATCATGTAACCAATTTGCAGCATAGGCATCAAGTTATTAAACAAGATTGCACAAATGGTTAATGCATCTTTCGCTTGATGTAATGGCTTAAAAGGAACTTCGGGTACTTAGCTATAATTCGTTATTGGCAATCTTTGATGTCTTCTTTTTTTGCAAAATTACAGCGTTTTTCTATAACCAGTTTTGACGTTGTGACGTCATCAAATTGCTACATCGTAAACCAGAAAAGCGACAGATTTCTTCTTTGCACCATATCATAGACCTTCATAAACTATGGTTTTCTTGAAGATTGTACCGTTTCTCCTCTATTAATTTAGGATTTTTGATGATTCTTTAAATTTTGTCAAAAGTTTTCAGGAATTCTTTCAACAAAAAGAAAAGCGGTTTAATTCTGACAATAATCGAGATATCAAAGATTGCCAATAAACAATTATAGAAAAGTCCCTGAAATTCCGTTCAAGCCATTAAATCAAATGAAAGATGCATACACCATTCATGCAAGCTTTATAAAAGATGTTATGCCTGTGTTGCAATTTGCAAACTTGTTTCGTTTGCAAAATTTCCTTCTTATTTTACAGGAGTTAAAACAACTATAGGACAACCTAGTCGTGACGAGTCAAAAATGAATGCAGATTCTTTGACATTTGCCAACCAGATAAATGACATTTATTCCTGCTCATGGGGTATGATAAATGCAATGGAATCAAATATTGGTTACTTAAAACCTATTGAAAAAGTCGCTGTTGAGAATGGAGCAGAGATGGCAAGTAGCAGTATGATTCATATACCGGGTGTCCCAGCAAAAAGTAAACAGATTTGGTCGGACCTAGTGATGAAAAGTTAGCTTTAATCAATGGCTAGTCATTTTTAAAACGTTCCTTGATAGTTAACTTGAACATAGATACCTTGTTTGTTGATATAAGTGCTTTGAGAGTTGAAATATCACTAGAATTTGTATTATCAAAAGAATCAACAAGGCCCGTGTCAAAATTTTGCTGTTTATGATGTTTCAAAACTTTATGAATGTTTTGTCACGCAGTAGGTAGGTTAAAGTGTCTCAAAAACTTCCAGAGGTCTCAAAATCATTTAGGCTCTATCAGTGAGAACTAAATATGCAATTTCTCATTTCACAGGGAAGAAGTGGTAAAGGCAGCATATTCGTTTTTGCGAATGGGAATGGTGGAATATTTAATGGAACATGTGGTTATGATGAGTACGTATCATCAATATATACCATAGGAATCAGCGTCGTAACTGGCAAAAATGTTGGATCACGACAAAATGTCAAATGCCCAGGTGTAAGCTCTGTGACCTATGCAAGAGATGGTTCTTTGGGTGTCGCCAATCCAGATGATCTCATGGTTAGTTTGTGCATTACTAGATTTGCTTTCTTGCATCTTTACTCATGAAAACTGCTGTTCAAAAGGATCGCACGTTCTTTTTTTTTGACAAAGTAACACAATTTACTACTCTAAAAGCCTTCGTTTAGTTTTTCGAGGATCAGATTTGTTCCAGAACAAGCTGCAATCATGGCCAAAATACTTGGAAATATCACAAAGTTTCACTAAGTAACTGCAAAAACTTTGTCACAAATTGTGGTACCAACATGAAACTTAGTTATCGGGGGCAAGTTGATAGGCTGAGAAAGGTAGGATCTGGTCCTAAATTGCAAAATACCCCCTGTGCTATTGTTAGACTAGGGTATTAGGTTCCAGGCCTCTAACAGAGTTATTGCAAAGTATTTTCACGGACTTTTTCGTCTTGCTATGCCCGAGCCTTTTTCTACTGAATTTGAAAACAGAGCAGCAGCGTTTGGCCTAAAGGTTGAGTGACAAAACAGGGTCGATGCTATTCTATTCCCTATTTTGCAAAAGGAACAAATTGCATAAGGGAAATAGTTTTACAAACAATTCTTTCACGTTTTGATCAGACTTGTAATCTACAGGACACGAACCTATGTCACCAAGCCGGTACCGGCATCAACCTGTTTAATTTTAAATCCTTCGATGCAAACTGAATTATTTTATACGTAAATGAACAAGGGCAGATAATGTTACAATAGGATCCGCTACTTCTACTTTGATTGACACCCAAAGTACAAAGCGATTAGCAATTGCAGACAAAGGGGATTCTATGCCCCGTTGGTCAAGTGATAAACAAAAGCAAAGGAAGCCGCAAAGTGCCTCTGAAACCCAGGTAGCTAGCTCGTATGTTGTGCATGCCAGAAATCATTTTTAAGAGCAGACACGAGCATGTATTGAGAGAAGAAGGATATAACTAACATCTGCCTTGTGCATTATATTCATTCCATTCAGAAGCCTATTGGTAGGCGGTTCAATTCCCGTATTTTTGGGTGTAATTAAAGCACTTACAGCTCAGCTTCTCAACGAAACAAATAAGACACCTGAAGCAGATGTTTAGATATATCTTTCTTTTTTCGATATATAATCTGCTCTTAAAAACGATTTCTGGCATGCACAACGTGTGAGCTAGCTACCTGGGTTTCTGAGCAACTTTGCGGCTTGCTTTGTTTTTGCTTATCACTTGACCAACGGGTCATAGAATTCCCTTTGTCTGCAATCGCTAATCGCTTTGTACTTGGGTGTCAATCAAAAGCAATGAATGCTATTGTTGCATCATCTGCCCTTGCTACGTAAATGTTGTTTCACTCAACAGCCAACATGTGAAAATGACAACCTATGCGCGAGAACAGCAGCCTCATCATCAGCTGCAGCTGCAGTTGCATCGGGAATATTTGCTTTGGTTCTTCAAGCAAAGTATGTACTCCTTCAAAGTTGTTGAAGCACCTCAGAGAATACTTTTTTGGGGGATATTTTCCATCGCGATTTCATGGGAGAAATTTTCTTGTGACGTACTAGCAATAAAGATGAAACATTTTGCAATGAAATTGACCAGTAAGAAGGTTAAAAGGAATTCTTTCCCCATGAGACAGACCTGACCCCAGAGATAGATCCCGGACTCCCAAGATAATCCTCTGACCTTCGCTTCCTAAGAACTAAAACTTGAGAACAAAAATAAACCAATCCGGTTTCGACCTATCTTCACCAAATAAATCTTAGGAAAAGCCAAATTTTGGTACTTAGATGGTCAGCATCATATTTTTTACCTTCTCGTAGAGCTTACTGGATCTTGCAGTCTTCTTTCTGGTCATTTTAGAGTCACTTCGATAGGCTCGTTGATCTTGAAGATGTTTTGTGTTTTTCAGCACAAACCTAGGATGGAGAGATTTACAACATTTGATTGCCAGAAGTTCCTGTTCCAGGTTCCCGACTGTTACTTGGAAGACAAATAAAGCTGGAATTAAAGGTATTCTTTAAAGACCCTGTACTCCCCAAGATCCTTTGCACGTGTGTAAACCTTTAAAACATCATAATGGCTGTACACAACATCTTTTGAAAAAACAATAATGGGAACATGAATAGCGACAGGAATCACTGCTTTCCTTACCCTTTCTTAAAGACCCTGTGCTCCCCATGATCCTTTGCACGTGTGTAAACCTTTAAAACATCATAATGGCTGTACACAACATCTTTTGAAAAAACAATAATGGGAACATGAATAGCGACAGGAATCACTGCTTTCCGTACCCTTTCTTAAAGACCCTGTACTCCCCAAGATCCTTTGCACGTGTGTAAACCTTTAAAACATCATAATGGCTGTACACAACATCTTTTGAAAAAACAATAATGGGAACATGAATAGCGACAGGAATCACTGCTTTCC
>REGM01000007.1:2830146-2882308 GCA_004194415.1 Aurelia aurita
CCCCCCCCCCGGTTCCTACGTCTCTGGGCAGTCGAAAATTAGGAGGGCCATTGTATGAAGCCTTTACTCTTAAAAAATCTTCAAATTTCTTTATTTGTTGCACAGGTTCTGACTGATAACCGAAAAGAGCCAATCTTTGGTATCTGTATGGGCAATCAGTTGACTGGCCTCGCTGCAGGAGCAGAAACATATAAGCTCGCACTTGGGAACAGGTAATACTTATTCTCCCAACTTAGCTTTGAGGCTTTTTAGAAAACTGTGAAGTTCGAATCTTATTTTTCAATGACAACTGCATATCCTGGATTTTTTTCTCGTTGGGCGTAGCATCTATCATCATCATCATCATCATTAATTTATTTATACAGTAGGCGAGAATTAATTATAGCTAAATTTACAGCTAATTTAAGCCTACTGGGTTCAAACGCACTGTAGATGCCAGTGACTGCTAGAAAGTCTCTAAGTCTGTAGACTGGATTTTCAATTAAGTATTTAGTATTTTGGATATATAGTGGGGAAAACGATTAGTTTATGATATCTTAATTTTATATAGCGACTGATTGAATGATTGACTTTTGTGGTCGATTTGGCCCCTTGACTGATTGATTGATTGGGTGATTGGGTGATGGTTTAAAGAGCTTTTATAGATTGCTCACATGACTAACGAAGTGTTTCTACTTTCAGAGGACACAATCAGCCAGTTCTGAATCTCGTTAACAAGAAAGCATTTATCACATCTCAAAACCATGGATTTGCTATTGACGAGAAAACATTGCCTGAAGAGTGGTTGCCGTTGTTCAGAAATGCAAATGACAAGTCAAATGAGGTATTTCAATGTTCATTCCGTTTTAAGGTTGCTCAATTCTTATTTCTGATGTCTCAAAAGGAGCAGTTATTGGTTTTTCGTCCATACCGTTTATGATTGATTCCAGGCCTGAATCAGTCTTTGGGTGCGAACAACTGATTAAGTTTTATCATTCGTTATTTATTTTGTATAAGCTAACGGGGTATCGTGTTTAAATAGTAATAATAGTGATGGGTATGATTATATTTTGCTGCAAAGAAAGATAAGTCTAACAGACAGATTATTTTCCAACGTGCAAGGCAAATTGTATCACGATAGAGAAAAGCTAAGGGTCAGAACACAGTACTTCTAGTGCTGGAAAGATCTCTAGCTTCCTGCGAAATTGTGTCAATGTTTAAAAATTTCCTGCCTATGTCGCTGCTGTGGATGTGGCAGTAATTGTCTCCTTTCCCCTGTTACCTGACTCAAATTTAGTGGCATTCCTTTCTCCTTTAAAGACACACTTTCAGATTACAGAAGAGTTTTGGCATGTTGTGTTTTCATGCTTTAATATTTTTCGTTTATCAGGGAATCATGCACAGGGACAAACCGATTTTCACGGCACAGTTTCATCCAGAACACTTTGGTGGACCAACGGATACTGAGGTAGAGGGCTTAACATGGTTTTTTTACTTACATTTATCGTATCGGGTGTCCCACAAAAGAGTTTCCCTATTTGGAATGATTTTTTCCGATTTTCTTGCCGATTAAGAGACCTCCAAAATATGGATTTTCGGAAAACCTTGAGCTTGAGAAACCCTTGAAAAGGGAATAATCTAACGATAGAGGTATGCTCCGTGTTTTACATCGTAGGTGCTTCTTAATTTCATAGACTGGTATTCAAACTCAGCATGTTCAAAGTGCGGACCACTGGACCTTGTCTCAGGAGCCATATTTTTTCTTTAAACATGAAGCAAAATCGTGTTGTTACGGGCACAACTGACACACGTTATTTTTCTGGGGTCATTTTTTTAGTTCAAGCTCCGTGCTGTTCGAATTTGTTAAAAGATCGCGATTTCTGTGGAATTTGAGCTGCAGGTTTAACGATCATATTGATCAACTGTTTTTAGCTCTTTCGAGAACTTTTCAGGTATTCTGTTTTTCAGAAAAATATCGGCAGATAATCAATACGCGCAGATACAGAAATGAACTAAATACTCAGATCTAAGTTAGGCATTGTGTAATAGATTCCTATTTGAATTTTATCAACTACCACCTACTTTTACTCCAATAACAGCGCAAATTGGGAAACTTTTTGGGACACCCGGTACTTTGCACGAAAGTCTTAATCCTGTCCTGTTTGTTCAAATGATGATCATTAACTACTATTTTTTACATGCATGATCATTATTGATCATCAAAAGTAGAAAGATACTTAAAAAGCTAATTATTTGCTCTTTCATCTCTTGACAGTTTCTGTTCGACAACTTTCTGGAACTTGTGCGGAACAAATCTCAATCAATTACATCCATAATTGCACCGGCACATACGAGTGAACAGCCTCAGTCAAAGGTATCTTGTTTTAGATTTCCGTTGTCTTTACTTCCACTCATTTAAAGACCCATTGCTAACCATAATCCTTTGTGGCGCCAAAGTCGAATTTCACATGATACGAAAGCCGTTTCTCACCTAGGTTCTCTTTGCCTTGCTTTTCATCTTCGACTTTCGATCTAAAATACACCACTTCGATGAATGGCCGCCATTATCGAATTTTCCCAAATTTCATCGTTCTAGATTTTCGACTCATGATCGATTTTAGCATTCAAAATTTAGTCTAGTTGAAGGATTTCATGTTCCTAGCCCTTTTATATTGATTTTACGATGACAACAAGTTTTTAATTTTTTAAGTGTTTGGGATAAACAATTTTCACCTTACCAAGAGTTTGGAAATGTGTTTGCCTATAGAAGATGTCTTAACACCCCACGATATGGCCCAAAAAAAGTTACCGATGCCAGTAATCAAATCTTGTTTTCGTTTTAGATCGATAAAGTCCTTGTCCTTGGATCCGGAGGCCTATCCATTGGCCAAGCTGGTGAATTCGATTATTCTGGATCACAGTGTGTCAAAGCGTTAAAGGTATGTTGTTTTCTGATGTAACGTTTGGCCGAAATGTCGGGACTTTTCATACAAGAACCACAAACACACACACGCATGAAACTGAAGGGTGTTTCACCCGTTTCAAAAAGCGTATTTTTAGGAGAGCAAAAGGAGTTCTGATGGATTTCAGAGATTCGCCGGGAAAATAAATTGATTTTCGTTGAGAGTGTACGAGATTTCTAGGGAGTCATATGTCACTCCCACAAAACGCCTTCAAGTTGTTGTCTGCACATATTTTTTTACGAGAAACTATTTAAAGAAACTCAACTCTCAGATCGCAATATTCAATCCAGTATAGGGATCAAATTAGTTATTTGTGTTAGTCAAGCTAATCCTTGGCATATTTTTACTTTATTTTCACTTGTTTCCTGTATCATCTTGCTCAGAAGGTACTTGAGTAATGTCTAAACAATGGAAAGGCTTCAAAAAACTCAAAATCTGTTTCAAATTAGATGTCACGTGAAAATGTCCGCAAATAGAAACAACTGAATTGTTTTGGATGAGTAATTTATCGTTATCGCAAATTCCACGTGAAATCTAATTTGAGTTGAGACAGACTTTAGTTTTGAAATCTTCACGAGGGCACAAGAAGTAAACATGAAGATTGTTATGGAACTTTTAAGAGACTGGTAAGAAGCTGTTGTGAGTACTCAAAATCTGATAATTTTAAGAAACTTTCAGTACTGGCTCAACTTCTTAGGGGCCGATTACATGGAGCGGGCTAGCCTGGTTAACCGAGATCTCGTCTGCTGCCTACCGGGCTAGCCCGGCAAAACTGGCTAGAAGTTGCACATCTTTCTCATGTAATCGATTTAAGACCGGGCTGGCCCGGCAAAGCGGGCTGAGAAATTTGCAACGCATGCGCTTTATGAACAGGTTATACGATTATGGCGCCAAATTGTAAACAATACGTGTATAGGTTTTGAATACAAGGAAGCAAACTGTTTGCACTGAGGAGAGTTTTTTCCTGATCTACTCATTAAAAGGGACATGCCTTTCTTGTAGCAATGTTCCAATGTGCGAGTTAAATAGCATGCGAAAAATACAGCTTGCCAGTTGCTCAGCCACATGTCGACCTCGTTTTGGTCGACCTCGTTTTGAACGCATACTTCAATATGCCTTTCACTAGCCTTCGACACGGAGCGATTTTGGTTTCCTGCAATCTGATTTGAGTGAAAGGAATTGCGGAATGGGGACTTACTTTTTGCATCTTCGTGAGCAACTCAAGTCAAAGAACACAGGGAAGCAAAGGACTCGGCTAGTTTATGAGTTAACATTTTAGGGGATATTTTTAGCAATGAATGCACCACGTAAGAGCATATTGTTGTATTAAGATTATTAGTATTATGCCGTATGCTAATAATAGATATGGTTGTTGTTGTCATTGGATATTCAGTGAGTTGCACGTGTTTGAACTTGGCGTGTTCTCTCGTGTTATCCTCATCTGTTGCTCCAAAACATGGGCGTCGAATCTTTGCAAAACTTAAAAATCAAATGTGTGAAATGTTATTGCCCTATTCTTTCAAATGAATTGCTCGAAGGAAACTTTCGGTAATTTGCCATAATTCCAGAGAGAGCATTTTTGATAACATTATCATTTTCAGAATTACAGCGTTTTTATGCTTTATGAAAGGATGTATGGGAGGAAATATCTAAGTTTTGACAAACATTAAAAGCACCATAAATTCTAAACTGATCGAGGAAAATAAATATGATCAATACAAAAAATACTCAGTTTTTGAAGGTCTACAAGATGGTAGCAAGCAAAAATCTGTAGCTTTTATGGTTTACGATTTAAAAATTTGATGACGTTACAACTTAAAACTAGCAGAAATATAAAAAACGCTGTAATTCCACAATAATGATGATATCGAAAANCTGATCGAGGAAAATAAATATGATCAATACAAAAAATACTCAGTTTTTGAAGGTCTACAAGATGGTAGCAAGCAAAAATCTGTAGCTTTTATGGTTTACGATTTAAAAATTTGATGACGTTACAACTTAAAACTAGCAGAAATATAAAAAACGCTGTAATTCCACAATAATGATGATATCGAAAATGCTCTCTCTAGGATTATGGCAAATAACCGAAAGTTCCCTTCGAGAAATTCATTTGAAAAAGGAGTGCAATAACATTTTACACGATTTATTTTGAAGTTGTGCAAAGATTCCACGCGTATGCTTTGCTCCACCTTTAACTAACACAAACATATCAGCCTGAAAGCGGGGTGTAATTGTGTTCTACGAATTGAAACAGGTGCCCAAAGGTTTACAATCGAAATCGCCCAATGGCTTGTAGAGACCTATTGCGAAATGACTCTTTTTGACATACAGTTTGAACAGCAGGAGGAAAGATTTTTGCATTAAAAAATAGTTACCATTCTGTGCTTGATATAAAATGCTTAAACTTAGAATTTAAAAGGAAGGCACTATTTTATTGTGTGCTTGCAAACCGGTTCCGCTTATGCAATAACGTTGTCTGTAGTAACCAATCTCGATTTCATTACAAGATCCACAAAATTAATCCTTAAGAAAACCTTGCATATGCATTTAGCTGAAAAGTAAATATGAGTTTCATCGTAAAGAAACAATTCTTGGGATTTCGACTTCCCTTTCAGCATTTTCGATTTGCTGAAACCTCTCACTGAAATGAATTGATAATCCATGTGTGGGTGCCTCCCCCGTTAGGAAGTATCGATTTCCATTATAACTAAACGTGACTGCCCACACTTGGTCATTGTGTGCAGGAGGGAAACCTCAGTCACGGATCCACGTATTCCTTTATAAGAAACGAAGTCCTTGCTGATAACAAGTTTTTATATTTAAGGGCATTTATTTTCAAACCAAACGTTTCTTGCTAGTTTCGTGGCTTGATTCCATTTTCGTCAAAAGGCCTTTCCAGATACATCATGAGCTTATGAAACAACTATTAACAGAATTATTCGCACTCAGATTTCAATTTATTTTAATTTCGGAACTCAACAATGTACATCAGTACAGTAAATATTTTAACTACTTGGACAATCAAAGCTGCATATTTTAAAAGTTTCTTGAGTATTTTAACCCAGATATCCCAGTTTCTTAATCTTTGAAAACTTGGCCTTCACTTTCTTTAGACGATAGTTTCTTTGTTTCTTTCTTACAAGCGGTTTTCAGGTTTTTATGGCTTTATACGTGAAAGAAAATGCGTGCTCCCCAGTCATTTTTTTTCTTAGAAATATCCAGTCATTTATTTATTGCGTTGCATGATCTCAGCGTTACCAGTTCTATTTAAAGAGTCCTGTTAATTTCGCATGCTCCTTACTTTGATGACGTCATCAAGGGTTATCTATTACTGCATCTGAATATAGCATTGACATTACCATAGAAATTCTATGGACATAACGTTCCGAGGTGGCCTTGTCTTTAACAATAGAAATTGAGAATTCTTTGTTCTTCTGACAAATGCTGTCAGATTCTATGACGTCATTACGAGCACTGTTTGTTTGCTTTTTCGATTACACGAAATTAATTTCGTCAGGTTTTTCATTCGTTCGTTTGGTCTGGCGAGAAAGAACATATTGCAGTGTCTTGAGCGGTGAATTAATAATACACACAATTTTTGAGAATTTAAGCCAAGGAGTTTACTATTTTTTGAACAAATTCCAGTAAGGTATTAAACGGGTACAAAAGACGATACACAGAGTTTTTACTGGCAGACAGACCTGCTTCAAGTCTGGAAAGTGCTGGAAGTTGAAAAGCTGTGTAACTGGCTGATTTCTCTGCAAGAGTTATGTGAAATCTGATGCACGGATGCTTTCGATCAGTGACGGCTTACTGAGTGCGGGTACAGTTGTTGAATAATTCGTGGCATAGTGTTAAGTCTTTTCGCGCAATTTGTCATCTGCCCACACGAGAGATCCACGCGTCAGGGTTGTATCATTTTTATCACATCTCGTTTTACAAACTAACGTCAGTTTCAAAGATGACTAGAGCTGCAGGGTACGATTCTATGACCTCAATGATACGAGAAAGGAATTCCTTCATACAGAAGTGAAAATAGTTGAAGAGAGTAAAATAAAGAACAAGACCATTTGAAATTCAGAAGATTGACTGAGATTTCTTCAGAGGAATTCTCGCTTGTTTTGGACTGGATCACTCCATCGTAAATCTAAAAGGATGTTTCCTTGGATATTGTTGAACATTTTCGAAAGAAGAAAGACATTTTAAAGAAAAAATCAAAGAAGAAGCAGCTTGAAATTCAAGATTTTTCTCTGAGGAGTCAGATATCTCCAACCTTGCTTGTGGTTCGCAAAGAAGAAAGACTGAGATCAACCTTGCGAAAGTTCAATACTTTTAAGAAGAAACTGACAAGAGATGTGTTTCAAATTTTTTTTGTGAAAATCCAAGATATTTCCTTAAGGATCGACACATCTCTTGTATAAAAAGAAAAACTGAGGGAGCTCGAACATCTTTGTATATTTCATTATTTTAGAACTACAAAGCAAGACGCTTCATCGACAACATTTTTCACAGAAGGATTGACTTTGCGACATCTTCTAGTCTTTCACATTCCTTGCCTTGGTTAAAGAAGACTGTTGACTATTTACAATTCGAAGAAGCCTGCAATTGCTCCATTATTGCTGACAACATGAACATCACCGAGTCTTGCTTTGGCCTAAAAGCAATCAAATTTCAACCTACGACCTCAGTTATCATCACTGCGATAGGAGTCTCTATTTTCAATTCAATATTTTCCCTCGTCGCACTGTTCAGTAATGGACTAATGCTGTATATATTATCATCAAAAGCTGCCCTTCACAGCCCGTCAAACTTACTCCTGGGCAGTTTATGTGTGACTGATTTCATCGTTGGCTTGGTCGTGCAGCCTTTGGATGTCATCTCTCGGTTATACGAAGTCCAAAGCATCCATTTATGTACTGTGAAGCTCATTTACGCGTATTTTGCCTTCCTATGCAGTGGGGCATCATTCCTTAACATAGCCCTTATCAGTATCGATCGTTTTTATGCTGTATGTCATCCTTTTCAGTACGAAAAGAAAGTGACTACAAAGAAATACGCAATAGCAGTATCGATTATGTGGTTCTGCTGGGGCATCATGACACTTTTGCCATTTATAAATGTCATGGCAGCCAGGCATTATAATATACTGCTAAGTTTATCAGCAGTTCTTGCAGCCATCATCATCATCATTTGTTACTGTCGCATTTATACGGTTATTAGGCATCATAGCAGAGTCATGTCTATGACGCACTCGCTTGGCAATCTAACCAATGACACTAAAGTAAAGCGAACAAAAGAACATCGAAGATCTAATACAATGGCTATTATCATTCTTGTATTGTTCCTTTGTTACATACCGACCATTGTGTGTAGTTTGCTAGAGACGTTTATTGGCTCCAGCCTCGATCTGGCGTATGTCGCATGGCATTGGACTGGTTTGCTCGTGTTTTTTAATAGCTCTTGTAACCCTATGTTGTACTGCATCAGAAATCGAGACATTAGGCAAGCAGTGTATCGAGAATTGAACAGGCGATTTGGACTTTGCAAATCTAAAATAAATGTTGTTTCAATGTGTTGAAAGAGACAACTTTTATCCTAGCAATTAGTCAAATGTGAAAATAGATTAATTATGTGAATAGATGTGTATAAATATAATGAAATTTGCTTCAGTGGTGTCTTTATCATTTTTTTGCTGCTATCTTGTTGTAGGGCCAAAAATCACTTCTAAACAAAAATCCCATACTGTAGTTATTTCTGAAAATCGTGTTGAGTTGCAGAAATTTTTATGAAAATCACAGATCTTTTTGTTTGAAAAACGTGGTTCTGATTTCTGGAGAAGTGATTTACCCTCGGTTTTGCTCAAGGCGTGCGGTCGCATTAAGGGTTCGTACTATAATTCATACCAAACCGAAATACTTTAAATAAGGTCTTTCGTACACCTAGCAGGATGGGCAACCAAAACTAAAAATGTTTAATCTGGAAAAATTGTCATACTGTTGATTCATACGTAGGGATATTCGATGGAAAATCTTCTAGCGGATAGGTCTCTCGAAATAAAATGTAACTGTCAACAGTTAGCAGTTAGGAGCAGTAAGGAAGCAAGGATTATCGCCTGGTATCTGGTATCGCCTGGTATCTGGTCTCTGGCGAACCAACATTTAATTATTTTGTTCTTTGAACTCTCTTTGATGCGGTCGCGTCAAGGACCGAAATTATTTCAGAGATTTTGTTGCTTCAAGGCAGCCGAGAACGGATGATGAGATCATAGCTTGAGAATCCTTCTTTTTAGTAAGCTGTAATTTATGATGTTACAAGTAAGTCAGAATCCTCCTACATGATATCAGACATTTCTCAAGGACGTAAGAAACTGAACGATAATACGGGTCCAAAATTGGATTTGGTAATTACAGTATTACTTGTTTTATAGTATGTTTCAAAGGCAGGTAGGTCGGACAAAACCACAATTTCCATAAATTTAAAGCGGTCTCTACAATTTGCTACATCTCTACCGGGTGCGCCAAAAAAACTATCCACGTTTGAAAAATCGTAGTACCTAGAGTACTGGATGGATTTGAATGAATCAAACTTTGGTTGATAGCAGAAAGACTGAAGTATTTTTGTGATTTTTCTTGTATTTTTATGAGTACAGATAATACAGCTAAATTCGAATTTAAGAAAATCCTGTGTTTGCAAAATGCCTGAAAAAGGGCCTAAAACACTTGATCAAATCTTACAGAAATTTCTCACACCGAACAATGCAAAATTACAGTTTTTCACGGGTATCGGATGTCGTCTGCACTTGTATTGCCATGGGATTGAAAATCTTTAGTATTTCTTTAAGAATTCATTTCCTATAACGCGCGAGAGAGATTAAATGCTCTTGCATCTTGTTCTATGCGGGAGATTTCGTACGATTTGATCCAGTGTTTTAGGCCTGTTTTCAACCATTTCGCAACAAACGAATTTTCGTAAAGTTGAATTTATCTATGTTTTCTCTGCTGATAAAAACACGCGAAAAATCACAAAAATACTTCAGTCTTTCAGCTATCAGTTAAAATTCAATTCATTCAAATCCATAGAGTACTGTAGGTACTACGATTTTTCAAACGTGGATAGTTTTTTTGGCGCACCCGGTACAATCTATGTGGCACTTGATACAAATGGACAAAAGAATTTTGATCATGAGCAACATTTTGATGAATTTCAAAAAGTTTCTCGCCCAGTAAACCCTAAAAGCAATGTATACCTTGATTTATTATGGTTTCTTCGCAGCATTTGTTGACAAGATTTTCATGATATTTTATTCATACTAGGAAGAAAATATCAAAACGGTGTTGATGAATCCAAATATTGCATCTGTTCAAACGAATGCAGAAGGTGAAAAACAGGTAGGTCGTTTTATCAAAACTTTTTAAAAGATGTCAGTTTTCTTTTTCATTTCATTTTACATTCTTTATGAACAATAATCCCTTCAGCTAGGTATATAAACTCAATACTAAATAAGAAAATAAATAATTATAGTTATATAGTATATACAGTCAAAGTAAACATTATATACAGTAATCTATCTACATAGCAGCTGCTCTTCCAGGGAGTCGTGCTTGAAGTTGACTGTCGCTCTTAAAATAAGCTTTCAATTGCTATTTGCTTAGCGTAGGGAGCTCTTTGATATTAATGGGATACAGTTCCAAGCCTTGAGAGCCGAATAGTGAAAGCCTTTCTTGGCATGTCCAAGATTATTTTTGGAATTTGTAAATCCCTGCAATTCTTTGTTCTGTAGATTGAATGCTGGGTCCTTTGATGATATTTATCAAAATTAGAAGAGTTTTACTTTGTACCAAGGGAGTCAGAGGCCCTTTGGTTATACGAACCACAGGTAACCCGCTTCTATTATTCTATTGTTACCTTACCACCAAATATGAGGCCAAACTCATTTTTTTGTTATCTTAAACACTGTCTCATTCCTCCCTGGTTAGGCCGATATCGTCTACTTCGTTCCTGTAACGACTGAATTTGTAGAAGATGTGATTAAAAGGGAACGACCTGACGGGATTATTTTATCAATGGGAGGACAAACTGGACTCAATTGCGGTAAGTACAATGCCACATTTGTACCGGGACACAGCCCTAGACTTGACAGAACTAGCCCATGGTAGAGCTAATGTAGTCGAGAATATTTTTGTTTCTACCTGTAACTTGTTTTGTATAAAGTCTGTGAAGCACTTTTTTCTCTAATCAGACTTAAAAAACCTTTAAAAGAAAGTCACTTTTGAAGCATTTCCTCTTAGAGCGTACCGAACGCCTGACACAATATACTGGGTAAGTAATTAAATGATTTGCCAGCCATTTGTGTTTCTACATATGAAATGCGCATTGCTTTTAAACTCATGTCTAGCTTTCTGTCATATTTAGTTAGCAAGCTCATAACTCTTCATTGGATGTTTGATGTGAATGAAATAAGTCAGTACAAAGTAGAATAAAGTTGACGCAAGAATTTTTATTAATTATAATTTGAATTATCTTAATTTGCAGGTGTTGAGCTTCACAGGAAAGGAATCCTTCAAAAATATGGAGTGCAGGTTAGAAAAAAATTTATATGCACAGCACATATTTATTTTATGCTTTCTGATTGATTCGTTCGTCAAATTGTTCGTGTGACTGAACTGAATAATCACATTAGAACCGAAAGAAGTAGCCTGCGTCACAGATCACAACAAGGAGGAGTTGGTTATGGTCTGTGTGATGGACTCATTTTTGTTGTCCCAGTTCCACAGAGATCTTGTGAAATCTGTTATTCAAATAATTATATTGGCTTTTCTAGCTCTTTGTTTGTTTAATTTATGCTGAAGTCGTTGGGACAACAAAAGTGAGTCCATCACACAGACCATAACTCCCCCTCGTTATGGTCTGTGACGCAGGCTACGAAAGAAGAAGCTAATAACAAAAAAAACGAGAGATACATTTTCATGTAACTCAAATTTGCCAATAAAAAAACTCAGTATACGTTAGATGGTTTTCGCAATCTTTGTAAACATAAGCTATATATTTTTATTCCATCTACTAAAACAATATCTGTAAAACTAAAAACCCTCATTATAAGAACCATGAATTTTAAGAACTTCGAAATGAATAACTTGAGGTAAAAGATGAGATCTCATAGGTCTTAAAGTAGCCTATTGTATTTGGTAATCCAACGCTTGGCCAAAAAGAACAAAGCCAAAAGAAACAATGGCATGTTTGGGTTTTCCTTTGTCCTATTTATAGACTGAACCATATAGCTCAGGTCATGCACTTAAAGGCTATAATTTTTGAGGAAAAGTTTCTGATTTCTTATGGATTTCATTAAAACTAAAAAGAAACATTTCAAGAGTGCTGGATGCTCAAAGCATGTCATTTGTCAATCTCGTTCTCATGACCCAAAAGGAGGCTGCTGAATCCAGCATTGCAGCTATTGTCAAGGCAGCATGTCATGCATGGCAGCATGTCAGTATTGACGTAGGAAACTGGCCCTCGGAACCAGGTTGGTCATTTGTTTGGTGTTTGTTCAGAAAGAGACTCCTTTCTTTAAATTTAGGCCTAGAATTGATAACCTTCGTTAGGCTAAGCTAAAGATCGATGGCTCTTCTATGCGGGTTTTTGATATATTTGTTTAATTTAATTTATTTAATCGATTTAGGTTCTTGGTACCCCGATTGCATCAATCGAAGCTACTGAAGACAGAGAAATATTTGCAAAGAAACTTCAAGATATTGGGGAAAAATTGGCACCAAGTGTTGCTGTCGAATCGGTGAGTAATGATGTATTGAAATTAAAGCGAGACTTCTTACATGTAAACTCACTTCATGCAAAAACATTGCAGACCCACTGTGGTTTTTTCCCTTGCCTTCTTCCCCCTGTCGCATTGTTACCAATTTTCATTTGTTTGTGTCAGAATTTTAGTAGAAGTGTCTACATTTCCACTACCTAAAAGATAAGGCTTTTTATTAAATGTTATCTGAAAGCAGTAGCTTTTAATCCTTATCTCTTCACATTCATTTCATTAACATTTGCGGGAGATGAAGTACACTTGCATGTTGTTCTGTCTGAGGAGATTCTTTAATGATTTTAAAGGGTTTGAAGCCCCATTTAAAATTGAAAGATATTCTCGTAAATTGTAATTTACCTATATTTCCAGTGCTCAGAAATGTATAAGAAAAATTGAGTAAAGTACATCAGTCTTCCTGCTACCAAGTATAAACAAGAATTCAGTTCTTTCCAATCCATCGAGTACTCTTGCTATCATTTTATCAAATTTAGCATTTTTTTGGCGCAATTGGTAGACTGTTGTTTAAAATTTTATTACTGGATTTGGATTTAATTTACTAGAATTTTCTTTTATCTTTAACAGTTGGAAGATGCTTTGAAAGCAGCTGACAAAATCGGATACCCCGTCATGGTTCGAGCCGCGTATGCTCTTGGTGGCCTGGGATCTGGTCTTTGTGACACGAAAGAGGACTTGAAAAATACTGTCAACCATGTAAGATTATTTTACTTTATTTAGATGAATCAAATTTAGTTTGCAAAGAGTTGCCTGTTAGCGAAAGAAGTATATAATTACGCTATTGCAGGGTTAGATATTTAAAGTCTATCTCAAATTAGATGTCAGGTGAGATTTGTGATAACGCAAAATTACTTATGCAAACTACTTCAATTGTTTTTATTCACGGACAGTTTCACCTGACATCTAATTTGAGACAGACTTGGACATTTGTGAGCCTTTAATTTTTCAAAAATTCGTAATATTCCTACAACCTGATATTTATTGTGCAGCTGATATATCAACTCAGATACAAAGATTTATTTGTTCCTCCTTTTAGCATGCACATTGAGTGAGTTAGCCACCCATATTTCAAGAGATCTGTTGCTGCTTGCTTTATTTACACTTGCGGCATGACCAATTGATCGTAAAAACCCTTTTGTTTCCAATTACTAATCGCTTTTAGAGGCGTCTCAATCAGAAGTGACTGCTGCTATTGTTACAATACCTGTCCAGAGGTGGGGGTATTCTTCACGGAACTGCAATATTCTACTAAGGAAAGAAAATGAAGTTGGCTAACTTTTTACAAGCATCAACTAAAGAAAGATGTAGCATGGGACAGAGGAATTTTTTGGGAAAAACAATGAATTCTTTAAAAATATTTACACCTGTTAATCTTTCCTGGTTAGTCCCGTCAGTTCCATGTTTGTATAAATATAGTTTTCAGAATTTTCTTTGCAACAATTAATAACTCTTGCCAATTATCATTTTAGGCCCTCGCTTTATCAAACCAAGTGCTCATCGAGAAATCTCTTCTTGGCTGGAAAGAAGTTGAATACGAGGTTGTTCGTGATGCGTCTGATAATTGTGTCACTGTCTGTAACATGGAGAATTTCGATGCTTTGGGAGTTCATACTGGGGATTCTATTGTTGTTGCACCCAGCCAGACGTTGTCTAATAAGGAATATCATATGCTTCGAGAAACTGCGATAAAAGTAGGTTTATAGAATTTTTTGATAAATTTCCAAACAAAGTTTCATTGACCCCTCAGAGCTTGTAACTAAAATCAATATCCAAGGGTTATCTTCCCATGGAGTCAATTTGTATTGTAGTTTGTGTTAGATATTGGACTTGGCAAGGGAAAGAAAGGTAGGAAGGAAGGAGGGAAGAAGAGAACAACAAATTTCCTCTCCTTTCTCTGTCCTTTTTCTTCTCTTTCCCACCTCCCTTTCCTTTAAAGAGAGCACGAGACTTGGAGTAAGTCCATCAAAATTTCCAAATAGACGCCGACAAATTTTGCTAGGACCCTGTGTACTGTACTGCATTTGTTTATTTTTGTCGAATTTATATATTCGAATAATAAAGATATAAAGAAATGAGAAATACGTACGAAAAAAGATTAGAAAAAGGGATAAACCAGATATTACAGGACTGTAAAAAATAGGACAGCGGGCAGCCGTTTATCATTAGAGAAAAAAAGGCAAAAGTTCCGGGGGCACTTCACTATTGGGCTATATGGGGGTGTGCGCTGCAAGAATTTCTGTGATGACCCAATCCCAGAATATAGGCGGGATTCTGAGACCCAATCCCAGAATATGGGTGAGGTTTCCAACAAGTGTTTTCAATACAAAACAATTGTAAAATTGTTGTTTATCTTAAACCTGAACATTCCCAGAATTTCTAGTAAAAATTAGACCCCAATCCCAGAAAATTCTACGAGAAGTACATCCCATTCCCAGAATTTTCGTTTCAAAACTACCCCAAAACTGGCGCACATCCCCGTTTGACTGGATAGTGAAGTACCCACCCCGGGGAGGAAAGGGGTGAATATTTTTCAGGACATAGCAAACATTAGAAGAAAGTGTGCTAACAAAGAGGCAATTCTATACAATTGTGTTTTTAACACCAGAAGAACAAAAGAAAAACCATAGTCACGTGACAATAATACCCAAACCAATGATTGGCTAAACTTTATTTTGCTTCTAGGTCGTTCGACATTTTGGCATAGTTGGAGAGTGCAACATTCAATATGCCTTGCATCCTAAATCGCTCGATTATTGCATCATTGAAATTAATGCACGTTTATCAAGGAGTTCAGCTTTGGCGTCAAAGGCAACCGGGTAAGACTGTTCCTTCAAACTTTGGTTGTCCTTGCTTGATCTAACTGCAAAAAGGGAATGATTAAATGCTGTTTTATTTTGTTTTTGCAAAATTTCTGGAAACCGTCTTTTTGAATTGATTGAGATACATAGCATAGGCAGCTAATCTTTAAAAAATATTGCACTGGTGGTTATTGAATCTTCCTTTTGATTTATGGCTTGAAAGGAACTTTTGATATCTTGATTATTTTCGAAATTATAGCGTTTTTGTTTCTATTTGAAAAATTCATGAGAAGTTTTGAAAAAAAAATTAAAACCATCCTAAATCCTAAATTAATAGAGGAAAAACGGTACAATCCTCAAGAAAACCATAGTTTGTGAAGGTCTACAATATGGCCGTAAGTAGAAATCTGTGGCTTTTCTGGTTTATGATTTAGCAATTTGATGACGTCACAACCTCAAGACTGGTTGAAACACAAAAAGCGCTGTAATTCTGAAAATAATGGAGATATCAAAAAGTTCCAATGAACAATTATAACAAGGTACCTAAAGTTCCTTTCAAGTCATTAAATCAAACGAAAGATGCATTAGCTAATCGTGCAATGTTTTTTAAAGATTTGTTGCCTATGCTGAGATACATTGCTGTGCTTTGCTGAAATTCCTTCTTGAAATTTTAAAATTTTAAAATTTGCAATCTTACTATTAAGCTGTCTTTATTTAAAACTACTTCCTTTGATCATTGTCAAACTTAATTATTTAATGTCAGCGAAGCCAGAGCCCCGGGACATCTTTTCAAAAATACTGAAATGTCAGCTGGAAATAAGCTATACTTTTGTCTATTAATTCAACTCAATTCAATTTTATGCATACAATACAATATACAGTGTTATAAGCAAAACTATGTATTCTATACGACCCAAATTTGCTTGCGTATGGTTTCATCAGAAATTGAACTAGACTGATTACAGTGAGTCCCAGTTATCGCTCACCAAAACGAGACTAACGCCAGCCAAACCGAGACCCTGGTATATCAATTCGGCGGAGGAGCGAAACTACGACATGTAATCAGTCTATAGTTGAACTAGGAGACAAAACTTGGATGGGATGTATTAAAGCAAATTCAAAAAATGAATTCGTCTCCAGATGCAAGTTAAAAGTTTCATCAAAAAGGTTTCCCATTTACTTCATAATTTTCAGTAATTTTCTACTAGAATGAAATTTCGACCACTGCTGAAGTTTCAGAATGAGTGCAGAGTGCACCCCGTGTTAAAGGCGCACACGGATGGGTCACGTGATTAAATTTTAACGTATTTTCCCGCTCTTTTTTACCTACGTTCATGATGGGCCTAGGCACGAAGCCAAAGCTACGAGCAGTCTGCAGAAGACTGTCGAGAATTGCCTTACCCGCCTTGAAGACACTTTGTACTTTCAGTTGGATGGTAGAAGATTTGAATGCCGTTTCTATGATGTCTGGTGGTTTTTGGTCTCCGCTGTGTCTTGTTCACTGCCATCTTGATCACCGCTTCTACCACAGCTTTGCTTCGGTTTCCTGTACCTAACTGAATTGAATTTCCACGCAACATATAAATTCGGATTTTGCATGTGACCCCATCTTTGTGCGCCTTTAAGTTCATCGCTACCTCCTACAGTTTTTAAAATGTGATTTCCCTCTCTCTATCCAGTTATCCATTGGCATTTATCGCTGCAAAACTGGCCCTGGGAATCGATCTTCCAAGTCTTGAGAATTCAACCACAAAGAAAACGACTGCTTGTTTCGAACCAAGTCTCGACTACATTGTCACTAAAGTAATTTTTATTTATTTTATTTTATTTTTGCTTGATATTTTATTTTTTCGTTTTGGAAAATATTGTTTGGATATTGTTTCTGAAAATTCTAGAAAATAGGAAATTCAGTTTTCTTCTCTAGAATAATATTTACACATTTTTAACTGGATATTGTGAGCAAAAGGGCATTTTGATTTCAATCGCGAAAGATTTCAAAGAAAGTAATCAGCGTTTCATTTAAGTAGCACGCATACAGGGAGAACAGCAAGAATACTTGGCAGGGCTAGAATTTTAAAAACTTGGTCTATTTACAATAGATTTGTAGAGCTTAATTTATCATTCGGTAAAGCCCCGTGGCAGCCATTTACCAGAAAATATTGCTGTCCCCAGGCCCTTTTCTAAATGTCAAAATTGTCTATTGTTTCTACTTACTGGAAAACTTCAATACAGATTCACAAACTCATGAAAGCTCCATTTATTTTTAGATACCAAGATGGGATCTTGATCGATTCCATTTGACTTCAAAGCAGATTGGAAGTTCGATGAAAAGCGTTGGTGAAGTAAGTCTCGGGGATGGGGGCACTTAAGCTCGGGGATGGGGCACTTAAGCTCGGGGGTGGGGGGTAACTTAAGTTGCCATGGTACGGGGTTGTGCCATTCAGAGCATAAAAGTACGACCCATAAATCCAGAAACTTTCTGAAAAGTGTACCCATAAATCCGGGAAAAGTGAAAAATGTATACCCTTAAATGTTGTTTTACAATAAACCAAACCCATAAATCCGGAAATCAGTAAAAATCGTTGAAAACTATACTCATAAATCCGGATTCTATCGTAACAAAGGTACCCTAAAAAATGGCACAACCCCGTACCATGGACTACTGAAGTAACCTCTCGGGTCGTTAACTGAATTCAAAGTTGAGGCGATTTTGTGGTCGATGCGGCGTGGCGTGATAAAGCTCAATGAATCCAACGTTGTCGCATTGGCAATGCGTTGGTGCACTTCATTGTTTTCTGGAATGCGTCAGGAACGACGCTTCAAATGTGAATTCAGCTTTGGGGTGTTGGGGGAAACAGACTTGCTATTTTTGGGATCTTTTTCTTAAATGCTTTTTCAAACATTCTCTATAATTATGGGTGCTATTTAGAGAAATTCTGCAGAATTTTAAAAAAGAATGGGAACCTTTTCATGACTTTAGGCCCTTCATTTTTCAGAAATTTGCGGTTTTATGGGTATCATTTTCACAGATAAAGTGCCATGTTCCCGTCAATGACTTTGTCCGTTATATTACTGTAATTATTTTAAGAGTCCCTAATGACCGGTGTGACATCAACAAATTGAAGAACGCAGAGAAATAAGGAACTCAGGGAAATTTACGTTATCATAATTCCGAAAGCTGATGTTCTGTAACTTATTGCCACTTTGTATCCTGCAGGTAATGGCAATAGGAAGGACGTTCGAGGAGAGCGTTCAAAAGGCATTGCGAATGACACATCCAGCTCTTGATGGCTTCGGACCGATGGTACGTACTCTCGTGAACTAGTTTAAGCTCAGCATGCGAAAAATCCATACACTGTAAAATGGCACATATCCCAGTAGAGGTTGAAACAATTATTTTCTTCCTGTGAGCGGAACGAACTGAAATGCTCATTTTTTCGGGTCATGTATTTCCTCATGTTTTATTAAAAGTTTTTACCGAAAAATATCCTGTGTAATAATTTTAGTATTGAGAAATTGTAGCATTTCCTGCGAGTGATGCTCGCATACTCGCTTATTTTCAACCCCTGCCCAGTTCGACAAGTCTACTACTCCCGGGTATCTAATTTCACAGTTTTATGCTCCAATAGCCTTTGCTTCGAGCTATAGAAATTCCACGAAAGTTGTCATTTCCGAGAGAGCATGCCTTCTTTTTTCATTGCGTTGATTAATTTGACTTCAGAACGATGAACTAGCGTTACATTCACTGATGCTATGATCTCTTATAAGCAATGTTTTTAGCTTAAAATGTGGCGATACATGTAGGTATAAGCATACAATTTTTAGTGCGTCTATTGTATTTTTCCTTCCTGTAGCATAACCTTAGCTCTAAAAACACTTGTTGTTTTATTGTTACAGGCACCTGGAGACAAAGGCAATTCAGTTGTTCCCACAAAAGAGCTTGACAGCGCATTGAGCGTCCCTTCAAACACACGCATATTCTCAATTGCTAAGGTGAATGATTTTTTGGTTTTAAGCTCCAATCTTCCTAAAAATGCTTGCATTGTATGTTTGGTTTCTTCTGAAATTTCTGGTGAATATGAAGGGCTTGTCTCATGGGCGTTAAGAAACGCGGTAGTTATTCCTACAAAAATTTTTTCCTCCCTGTGTCCCTATGCCCGTGAAGGTTGTTGTTGTTGTGCTTGGTTTTCCTTGTTTCCCTGTGTTCTGATTTGAGTGACTGTGAACTAACAACAACAACCTTCACGGGCATAGGGACACAGGGAGGATTGGGCATAGGGACACAGAGAGGAAAACAAATTTGTAGGAATAACTACCGCGTTTCTTAACGCCCATGCTTGTCTTAGAAAAACGTCTTGTTTTGGCTAGCGATGAGTCGAAAATTTGTTTAGACGTTTGAAAGCCCGCAGTTGTAACCCATTTATTAGATTCCTATAAACTGAGAACTGAATGGCTTGAAAGGAACTTCGGGTACTTTGCTGTAAATCTGCCGTGGAAATGTTTGATATCTTGATTATTTTCAAAATGGTGGCATTTATTATATTCGAGGCTGCGACGTCATCAATTTCTAAATCCTAAACAAGAAGAGCGACAGATATCTGCTCGCCAAAAATTGTAGACCTTCATAAACCATGGTTTTCTTGAAGATTGTATCATTTTCCCACTATTGGTTTAGGATTTACGATGATTTTAATTTTTTCAAAATTTTCCATGAATTCTTTCACAACGAATAGAAATGCCGCCATTTTGAAAATAATCGAGATGTCAAAAAATTTCCATAGCAGATTTTCATCAAAGTACCTTTCAAGCCATTTGAATTCATAGAAAAATGGAAAATAATTTTACACCCACCTTTTTTAAAATTTGAGCCCTATGCTTTGAAAGCTACGGTCTTCCAAACGTCTAAATATTTTTCTGACTCACCTGGTATAGTCCTAAGTTAGTAGACTCATAATATTTGTGTAGTTTCGCTCCCTGAACTGATATGTCGCTACAACTACTGAAGTGACAACAACAACATCAATTCAATTCAATGAGCGAAAGTGAAGGGACTTAAATCATGAGTCTAATAAGTTAGTGCAATTATCAAGATTGAAGAAATTTATTTATTGCAGGCATTCTCACAAGGATACACAGTCGAACGAATCGCTGAGCTGACATTAATTGATAAATGGTTTCTGCATAAGCTTGAAGATATTTTTCATTTGGAGAAAGACATAACGGACGCTGGATCTTTGTAAGTATTCATGTCAAGTTTCCTAATTCAAAATAGAATTCAAGAATCAGTAAAATGTAGAAATAATATGAAAGATTTCTTGTTTGTTTTTCTAATATGTCAAGCCGTTGAGATCTATTGTTGAGTTGAAAAAGAGTTTGGTCGTTTGCTGAGAGGTGTTCTTAAATTGCACATACATTTTCATGAATAGCACATTTCGTTACGGTGAAAAGTCTGACTTAAATTTAAAAGTTCCTTTAGCAAAATTGGTAATATTATTCGAAATTTGTGGATGATTTTGCAATTAAAATATTTCTGAAAATTCTTGAAAATGATCGAAATTGTGACCAGATTTTAGCTAATTTTCCCCTTCATTAATGACAATTGCATCATTCACCTTGTAAAAAAAGATTATACTCCCTGAAGCATGGCTTTGTCAGGTCATTCATTCAAAGGCTGAAAGCAAGACAAAATTTGTTTACCATGGCAGTCTTCCATCATTCTCGTTTTCATTTTAGATTATTTTAACATGGTAGCACCATCAGCCAAGAAAGTCTTTTTTATTTTATTTTATTTTATTTATCCATGGAAACATCTAAACACAAACGTATTTACATTATTGTGTACTATCCGCAACGGGAGAGGACTCAGGGTCATCTTGCTCCCATTGCGTATGGTACTTACAATTCAACAATATTTTTAATAGACGATACAACAAAAGACAATAATAATACAACAAAGTACAAGTCAACAATGATAACAATGAACAATACAGCAAAAGGCAAATGGAAGATATTTAGAATTAAGCTAAATTTTTAAAGGTAGTCTGTCACGCGTCTGATTGGCTGCAAGAAAGTCTTGAAGCAGTTTCAGAAAATGCTTCCAAATGAAATCGCCTTCAATTTTATAACTTTCTGTCGATGAAACATTTATTTTAACAATGCAACTTCTTTGTTAATTCTCGAACCTGCGTTTCTCAAATTGTGAAATATAATTCCTGTTCAATGAAGAATTTTCTGTCTGCAGGGCAAAAGTATCGGAGGAAATGATGATAGAAGCAAAGAAATTTGGAATGTCTGACAAACAAATTGGTCGATTGCTTGGAGTGTCAGAAAATGATACAAGATCGGCAAGATTACAAAATGGCATCAAACCATGGGTCAAACAGGTACGACTTTAACTCCTTTACCCTCATTGTGACCGGTGCAGCATAGGGCTCAAATCTTAAAAAATGTGGGTGTAAAATTCTGATACATTTTTCTTTGAGTTAAATGGCTTGAAAGGAACTTAGGGTATTTTGCAGTAAATCTGTTGTGAAGATTTTTTTATATCTTGATTGTTTTCAAAATAGCGGTATTTATTATATTTGAGGCTGTGACGTCATCAAATTTCTAAATCCTAAACCAAAAGAGCGACAGATTTCTGCTTGCCACCATATTGTAGACCTTCATAAACTATGGCTTTCTTGAAGATTGTATAATTTTTCCTCTATTGATTTAGGATTTACGATGATTTTAAATTTTCGAAATTTGCCATGAATAAAAACAAAAATGCTGCCATTTTGAAAATAATCAAGATATCAGAAAATTTCCACGGCAGATTTTCGACAAAGTTAAGTTCTTTTCAAGCCAAAGAAAAATGTAATAGAATTTTACACCCTCTTTTTTTAAAATTTGAAAGATTTAAGCCCTATGCTGACCGGTGCGTAACGGTTAGATCAAATGCACATCATCGTTATGAAGGAGATTTTGTAAACTAGTGAAATTAGTGAGACAGGAAATGAAAAGTCTATCAATAAACGTGGGAATGAATCGGAATTCTGTAGTACCATTCTGTATATATATTTGTATTTTCTCTCGCAGACTAATAGCTGCAACATTTCTTACTCTCATAATGCCAAACTTATGTTGCCTTTAACTGACGGTAAAACTTAGATTACAAATATTGCAGTCAGATGTCTAAAGTACCGGCACCCAAAGCCGTTGTTGTTGATATCTTGTTCCATTTGAGACAAATCAATAAAATTTTAGAGCATGCGAGAAATTCTTTCCAAATGAAACGTTCGAGATTTCTTTGCAGCTCAAAGGCTGCCTTTATTGCTGAATAAAGTTTTTCGACTACCCCCTCTTTTTCTTATTTACTCCCTTATTAGTGTTTATCAGTCTTACATTTTTACCTAATAGAATCTGTTTTCATGTCAATACGATTTATTCGTCATATCTTCTAGATCGACACAATGGCTGCGGAGTACCCAGCAGCAACAAATTATCTGTACTGCACGTACAACGGAGGGGTAAGTGTGAAGATTAATTTCCTTCTTTGTGTTTGGCACTACTGCTTGAACGAGTATTTAAGGATCTCTTTTCCATATTTTTCACGACAGGAAACTCGACCTTTCTGTCAGCAATCTATATTTTAAGATTTCCTATGATCTCATGTAGCTGTATGCAGAGATACTAACTAAAGGGGGCATACAAGATCACATTTGTTTAATGAAGCTCGACTTACTTCATGGTTTAAATGACTTACCAATGAAACCTAGCAAAGCATAGTTGATATCATAATTATACTGCCTGTTAGGGTAGGAAAATAAGAAAACTGATAACTGGTACTGTTTTTATTCAGGAGCATGATTTGGATTTCAACGAGAAAGGAACCATGGTCCTTGGATGTGGTCCTTACCATATCGGTAATTTCTAGTGCTTTATTCGAGTTCTATTTTACTCGTTATATTTAGAGTGTAAAACAACTTATTTTTCTTTACGCCATGTGTAGTCAAGATATGTCATACGTTGAGGCTGCTGGGTGCCCATCGTTGGCCTCACTATCTAACACCCAAGCAAGCTTCATGGTGGAAACGACGAATTTTATCTCAATGATCTTTCTGACGTTATTTTGATGACACATCTGACTAGAATAACGTATGGCCTCTTCTTCCTTCAGGTAGCAGTGTGGAATTTGATTGGTGTGCTGTCTCGAGTATCAGAGCCCTTCGGGAAATGGGCCGCAAGACGGTAACTTTTCCTCGCAAATAAAATATCTTTGTCAGCTGAGAATTCTGTTTATTTTCATTCGCACTGGCTTTATTTCTAGATTTTTCAGACCAGATGAAACAAGCTAGGCTAAGACCGAAGAAGCTTTCTTAAATCCTTGTCAGACGAGCTAACAATTTTCAGGCAAATAACAGGGGGTGAGACTACTCTAATAGGCTTCTCAATCCTAAGGTTTTTAGTTGAACTTCTTCCTAACAGCCCTGTATGGTAGCTAGATGTTTCACGAGGCTCAAAGATTTGCATCAATTGTCAACTGACTGATTCTTTTTCTGTTATCAGGTCGTCGTGAATCATAACCCAGAAACCGTCAGCACAGATTACGACGAGTGTGATCGATTGTATTTTGAGGAATTATCACATGAAAGAGTTCTCGATATTTATCAACAAGAGGTAAGAACTCCTTTCCATGTACAAGACTGTTCAACAATGATGATACCTGGAATTTCGGCACAAATGACGTCATTAAGGGATCTTTTCTAGTAATCGTATATTGTGATTAAGTTTTTATCGGAGGGCCCCTTGAAAAGCAGCTTCTGCTGAAGGGAAACCCTCCTTGAAAGAAAAGATTCAAACGGTTTCTCGCTAAAATAGAACGTGACAAACGCGCCATTTTTTTTAACTCACCCTGTACGTTTTTGTCGTGCTATAATCTCAACATCAGATACCTATACGATAATTTTATTAAGGCCAACAATTCCGGGGTTTGTAAAATTAATGTTAGAAAACAAACGTGCCATCTCCTGAATCAAATGACAAACTTTTGTCCACATTTAGACTTGTGTTTCAGCTGTCAATTCAATAAACATCTTGGTAATTTAGGCCAAATGTCTGCGCCATTGGTCTCCATTTTTTCCATGAGTACACGATAAGGAGGCTAGCCACGATTCAGAGGTGAGAGAACAATAGGGCAGCCTAATTATCGCGTTGAACGTGACGTCAGAACGCTCGGACCTTGTGCTTAATGACATTCATTACAAATTACATTTTGCCTTTATTGTGATGTAATGACGGTGATGTCATCGTTTCTTCTAGCAATCGTCTGGTATCATTGTTTCTGTTGGTGGCCAAATCCCGAACAATCTTTGCTTACCATTGTACAACAGTGGTGCCAAGATTTTGGGCACATCTCCACTAATGATTGATCGAGCAGAAGAAAGGTAGAACATTGCTGTAATTTCTTATTTTATGCGAATTTGCTTTCTATACGATTTTGTTGGAAAAACAGTTGAACCTCGATAACTCAAACACGGTTATTTCGAACTATGTCTCAAAGAATTGAAGATGTCCCCTATTGGCTGAGAAAATGTTTTACTTCGTTGGAGTGCACATTTCAAGGAAAAGACTTTATGCAATGAAATTCGAATTTCTATCTCCCTTTAGAACTCAAGTTGTCGAGGTTCAACTGCATCTATCAAAGTAATCTTTCAAGTCATTAAGATTTGAGACAGTGTCGTTTGTAAAGTTTAGCTGGGATTCCGTGTCTGTGTTGGGCCGGTTTGCTTGTCTTCTTATACAAGATTCATATCACTGGCTCAGAACAGCATAGGTTTCAAATCTTTGAAAAGGTCGGTGTAAAATTCTATGACCTATTTCTTTTAATTGAATGGCTTGAAAGGAAATTTAGCTACTTTGCTATAGTTCTACAGTTAGACTTTTCAGAAATCTTCAATATTTTCAGAATTAGAGGGCTTTTCGTATTCTTTTAAGAATTCAAGAAAAATCTTGAAAAAAACTTCAAAACATCGTAATTTCTAAAATTTTGAGGAAACATAGAATAATTTTAAAGAAACCATAGTTTATGAATGTGTACAATATGGTATCAAGCACAAGTCTTTCACTCTTCTAGTTTATGATTTAGAAATTTGGTGACGTCACATCCAAGAGTTGAAATACAAAATACGCTGTAATTTCGAAAATATTCAAGATTTCAGAAAGTCCAACGGTAGAATCATAGCAACGTAGCTAAAGTTTCTTTCCAGCCATTCAATTAAAAGAAATAGCTCATAGAATTTTACACCGACCTTTTTAAAGTTTTTTAAAGATTTGGAACGTATGCTGCTCAGAACAGAGTCAACAACTACTTAAGATAGTATTTGTTAACTAACTCGCGATTTTCTCAGTGAAGACACTGAACACAGCTAGAAGATTAGGATGTGACTGAGAGCAAAAATTTCCAAATACCTTTTTTCCAGCTTAGGCCATTTTGGAACAAAAGAATGGATTTTGTCTAGATTTCATTTCGCCTAGTTGCAGTCACCAAATTACTTTTTCAGTTCCCTACATAAAGAGTCTGAATTTTCTTCAGCTTATAAAGGAAGGTTTAGGCCTGTTATTGGCTTTGTGTTAAAATGAGTTTACCCATCGCTTTTTCGTTGTAGATCTGTATTCTCAAAGATGCTGGATGACTTGAATATCTCTCAAGCACCATGGCGAGCCTTGTCTTCTGTGGTAAGTTTTCTGCTTTTACTATCATTTTTATGGTATGGTATCCTTTACGATCCAAGCACCCTTTTTATCACTCAAAGTTATAAAGTTATAAAGACTTACCCATCTCCTTTAGAGAGATTTCAAATCAGATTGTATATTTATTTACAGTTGAAATGATACTACCAAAAATTCCTGCTATAGGCGTAAGCTCTATAGATCAACTTACGCTACGGTACCTTTTCTTGTTAAGTGTTATTATTAACCAAACAACGATTCTCTCAGCATTTTAGTGGTTCCTAATTTTCCATGTTCTTTTTTTTAAATTTCCTTTTGATTGAAGACTACTTGGTGTGCCAAAAAATGCTTAGTCTCTTTGACAGCCCCACTCAAAGTAAATATTTGACATTTGATAGAAACTCAAAGGTTTAATAAAGAAATTATTCACATTTTGGTGTTTGAGTTAGCGTTCTTGGAAAAGGGAAATGAACTTTCCTTGCACAGGGCTTTCAAAAAAGCAAAGAGCTTCTTGACACCCGTAACTTGCTTCCGTTTTTTATTTGAAAATTGTTGGATTTTCCTATGTACACGTTACTTTTCAACAGGATGAAGCATTGGATTTTGCTGCAAATGTTGGCTACCCATGCTTGCTACGACCTTCGTACGTTCTGAGTGGATCTGCAATGAATGTTGCTTATGGTCCAGAAGAACTGAAGAAGTTTCTCGAAGAAGCTAGCAAAGTTTCATTGGTAAAGGATTTAGTCTGTAATTGTTTCTGTAATTCTGACTACACAGACAGTTGATCTACAGCCTTCTTTTAGCCAAATAGGCCCCTTCCCTAAAAGGAAAATATTTGATGGCTTACCAGTGATGACTCTTTGGTATATCTGCTTGTTATGTTTCAATGAAATGAATCTATAATTTTAGGGGTAATTGGATGAATTATTTAGAACATATTTGTATGCGTTTCTTAGCTAGATAGTTAACTTTGCATGTAGTCTATATGCAAAAAAGTAAACATGGGGAACGACTGCACTTTAGAGGACCAGCTTTATGTCATATCTCTAGCGAACGTATTTGATCAAATATCCTACTAACCCTAACTTACCCTAACTAACCCTAACTTCTAAGTAACCCTAACTTACCCTAAAAACCCTTTTCCAAAACCTAACCCTGACCCTAACCCTTACCCCATGACACATAACTTGCCGACATTGAAAGCTGGTCCGCTAAAGTGCCGACTAGCCAAACCTGGTGACCATAAAGTGAATTTTTTTAAAAAGTCACCAAAATTTCGTTACGTTGCAGATCTTGGAAATGTAGTTTTTAAAATTTGTATCAAGGACTGATTAATTGAAAAATATTACGAAATCTAGAAATTCCATGAATTTTTAATGCCAGTTAATTTGTGTAGCTTTTGCAACGTTTACGGACCTGACTTGCGCTAACCGTTAACCATTATATTCTATTGCTCAGGAACATCCAGTTGTGATGACAAAATTCGTGGAAGATGCTGCGGAGATAGAGATGGACGCAGTTGCCATGAACGGCAAAGTTGTTGTACACGCAATTTCAGAACATGTTGAAGATGCGGGGGTGCATTCAGGAGATGCCACTCTTATTCAACCCGCACAAAATCTCAGGCCTATTCATAAACAAAAGGTAATATTTAGTACTTATTTAAACAAGGAAAGATTTTGTAACAATAGCAGACATTGTTTTGATTGACATGCCAGTAGAATGCAAACAATGGGATTAGTGATTGCAGACAATGGGGTTTCTACGACCGATAAATGAAACCGCAAATGTAAATGGTTTTCAAGGGAACTAACGAATATACATTGAAAATAGGAGGATAAAGCAAAATTTCTGGCCTGGAATCTTTTCTATGTAATTCTTTCAGAAGCTGAACAGAACGCAATAAGATTCTCGAATGTTTTTGTGTATAATTCATTCTCTGCTGCGTGTATAATGCACGCGTCATGCCCTTGCCCGGGGGATGGGTCCCCAAAGATGGTTGGGAGATTCCAAACAGGGCTTAAGATTTGCCCCATGTATGGGGCCCTTGGTCATGTAAAGTCCCCGTTTATCATTCGTTTATTGTATTATTCTTTTAACAAACCATCCTTTGGCAACATCAAAATCCCGGGGGCCTGGGGCAACATCTCCCGGAAAGTTGCGGAATTCTAACGGAATCACCCGACCATCCCCGGGGACCCATCCCCGGGCAAGAGCATGACACGTGCANGGCAAGAGCATGACACGTGCATAATTCATTCTCTACTTTTGAATAAGACCCATCAAATGCTCGAGTCAGATGTTTAGATCTAATTCATGTCCTCTCTTAATAGCCCTCTCTCAACCATATAACCTTTGTTTTTGTAGTAGCTCTATTTCCTGTTGTCTTGCTTTCTATGTTTGCTAATATGTTTTTATTAAAATGTAAAGGAGTTGCTTTGCCATGAAGTTTCTAATTTATGAATGTCTTGTATTGCAGATAAAGGAAATTACAAGGCAAATCGCAGAGCGATTCGAAATCTCAGGACCAATGAATATGCAATTTTTGGCGAAAGGTGATGATATAATGGTAAGTTTGCACTCATTTAGAATATTACCAGTCTTTAGCATTTTAACTGTCCACTTTGTAGGAGGGTGATGATATCAAGGAAGACATGACAGAAGCGTTGTACATACATACACTGCATCAAATCATATTATTCCAAGGCACAATTGCAAAAAGCTAACTTTACCAAACTCTTAGACCCCCTTCGAACCCCTTCGTGACGTCAGACCCCCTTAGATAAAGCAAAACACTTTTCAGATACGTCGATCGTTTTATTTGATACCCAAAAGCGAAATTAATGATTTGCATAGGCCATTTGTTTTCTTGCTATCAACAGAATTCCCTGATTGAAGGTTTTAGAACTCTTTCATGGAGAATCTATGTACAGTGTGATTGTCTTCAATTGACATTGCTACTCTTCATCAGATTTAGTCGATATTCAATATTCGATAATAATCTTCGGGGCCTATTCCTTTTTCAAGATTCTGAAAAATTCCCTGTCTAAAACTAGGCGAACCGGTGGGTGCTTGTGAGTGACATTCTTACGCTCGCATGCATTGATGTGATATTTTCTTCGTATTTTGTCTAAAAGACCCATTGCCAACTATGGTCCTTTGCACACCGAATAAAAATCAAAAGGAAAAGCTAGGCCACAAACGACTACAATCATACAAAATCAACGTTTTTGGGGCGCAAAGGATCATGGTTAGCTTTGGGTCTTTAAGATGATATGATTTTTTTCTACAAACTACGACTGTCTTTATGATTCTAAACACTTATTTTCAGGTGATTGAATTGAATCTTCGAGCCTCGAGATCGTTTCCCTTTGTTTCCAAGACGCTTGGCACAGATTTCATCAAAATAGCCACAAGGGTATTTATGAATGCTCCACTAGATCAAGAATCATTAATACCACTTGAATCGGACAATGTACCAACAGATTACGTCGGGATCAAGGTAAGCATCGTTATTTTCTAATTCATTGCATTCAACCGAAAATAACTTTATTTATTAACTAAACTACAATACACAGATCGTAGTGAGGTCAGTCTAGCAAGTGAGGTCAGTCTAGCAAGTGAGGTCAGTCTAGCAAGTGAGGTCAGTCTTGCAAGTTTGTGTACAGGTGTAGCAAATGAAAGCAAACACTGTAAGCACATTACTCCTATCGCTCATTCGTTCTTACGACACATGAACCTGATTCTCATTGAAAACAGAAAGGGGTGCACCGGGTGGGTGGGATGGAGGGAGTCTGTCTTTTTACGAAAGCTTGCTATCGACCTGTGATTCTCCACGCCTTGAATAGCTTTTTATATTCGTCTGCTAAGCACGCTTCTACGGAAAGCGTGCAATAAATCCCCTTGAGAAACTTAACAATACTACTTCAAAACATTTTCCTGTTGTACTGTTAATAAATTCATATATTTGTCATCCTTTCAGCCTTTGAACCTCAGCCAAAAAAGCAAACAGTGCTTGATTATTATTTGAAGTTTTGCTTGTCAGACGATCATTTTCCACTTGGCCTGCAAACGAAGCATTCAGGGGCGTAGCTAATAGAGGGTGTTAGGGGTGTGACACACCCCCCCCCAATAATCTTCAAAATCGTCGAAATTTGGGCAAAATCGCACAGAACATTGGCTATTGTTAACTAAAACAATGGAATATATAAAGAACACAATAGAAAAGATTCTGGCAATTTCCAAACCAAGAGAGCACACCCCCAAACGTTGATACCTCGCTACGCCACTGAGGTCATTGCTTTCTAAGTAGAATTTGTTACTAGCAAACTCCAAGATGAAGTCTAAGGCAGCACTAATAGTTATGATGACGTTTGCTTTCATTTCATTCGTTTTTCAATTTCTAACGCACAGTAAGACTTCGTGCATGTATAAAATAATGGTAAAATAGTTTTTGCCAAAACAACTCAAGAAATGCTTGCTTTTGGCCGTTTTGAAATGTAATTATTTTAAAGCAGAATGTTACTGCATCATTTTTCTTCATCCGAAGGCTCCCATGTTCTCGTGGCCTCGATTGCGAGATGCGGACCCACTGCTACGATGTGAAATGGCTTCAACTGGAGAGGTTAGTTTTCTAAATTTCTTGTTCCCAGTAGTGGACACTTGGGGGTGAGGGGGTGCTGTCGCCCCCAATGTTAGGTAGAACAAAGACCTTATGTTTGAATACAATGAAGATTAACTATGCTTTTTAGCTAAAAAATAGCTTCGCCCCCCAATATTTGGCAAGTGTTCGCCACTGCTTTCCCCCTCAAAGACAAATGATTTTGTGATCAAGGTTCTCTTGCTAAATCTTCTTGTAAATAATTTTGTGAGAAATGTTGATGCTCTACGAATCACTACTGGGCTAAGAATCGTGTAAATACATCTTTACCTTAGACTACCTTAGATTGAGTTACTTTTAAATTTTACAATTCGACGATACAGACGCCCTAATTTTTGCTAGAGGGCAACAAGGGAATCTATCAATCCCTAGGTCTAGAAAAGGAAGGTTTTAGTATTTGATAGTATATTAGACTGACGAGGAAGCCAAGAAATGGCCTAAATTTATTTAAATCCATCCACAGGTTGCCTGCTTTGGTAGAACTGTCAACACAGCATTCCTAAAAGCATTACTATCAACTGGTTTCAAGATTCCTAAGAAGAATGTGTTGCTTGGAATTCAGGTAAATTTTAAAATCATCTTCTTCGAATTTATTTGAAAATTAATTGAATTTTCAATAATTCTGAAGAGGAAGGTTTAAATGTGTAGCAATTGCTTTCAAGGAATTCTTTGCTCAATTTGAATAACTATGCAGTGCAAACCTGCTTATAAGAACCACCATCTTTTGAGCTAAGGCTATCGAGGGTTCTTACTTCTGGGGTATAAAGTTCAAGAATAGTGCAATTAAGAATGCTTGTACTTGGCAAGAACTATATAAATGGCATTGTTCAAGCATCTAACACATTGCAACATCTGTCTTTCTAGTTTTAATGCAATGTTTACCAAGGTTATATGCGGGTTTTTACTGCATCTCGAAAGTTGAATAAGCGTTTTGCTTAAACTCTGAAGCAAAACTTGCTTCAAAGAATTTGATTTCAAGATGTTGGATCTCAGATCTACCGTAATATTTCGAAATGTGTGGCTAGGAGTAATATATTCATGGACTAGTCATAGATAATGCGAATTCTTATGTGAATGTCAATGGTGAACAATCGTCGAGGCTGGTTTTGGTAGCCAAGGGGGGAGAAGCTGCTCCATTTTGCCTCATGAATACATGCCACTGACTAGACTTCTGATTTTCGTCCTAGTTATCGCTACTACTACTACCTTAACTATTACACCCCCCCCCCCCAAATCGTTCAAAATAGGACTCATAGTTTCACAGACACAAAAACTGGACCAATTTTCCGATCTGTTTTGGTTTTCTGTCGCTGCAATTACTGCAAAGTATTTAAACTAATAACAGTGAAATATTTCCACTTCATGCCTAAAAGAAACATTAATCTTTGTACTCGTAGTTTGTTTTCCCATCTTCCATCACTGGAAACATGAACTTTGAGCCGTTTTATCACCAGGGTTTTGCTTAGGCCATCCGTTATTACTATCAAAATAACTGTATCAAAGCCGCAAATTTAGGCCAATTCTTTGTTTGCATGATTATGTGTCGTAGTTAGAGCTACTAGCAGATCTATCAATCAATAGCGATGGATAACTACGTATGAATTTTTGCTGCTTGATAGTATTACTACCATTGTTGCTGTTTTCATTTTCAGGAATCATTCCAACCAAAATTCCTGCCAACAGCCAACGCCCTTCACAAACTTGGATACGTTTTATATGCGACTGAAGGAACCGCTGCTTATTTAAAAGCACACAATATCCCAGCATTCAATGTTGGTTGGCCTTTGCATGAAGAAAGTTCTGAATTGCCAAGTGCTTCTAGGTGAGGATAACGTTTGTGTATTTTGCACCCTTAGACTCCGTTTACACGAGAGAAAACTGGATCGATCCAGTTTGGGATCGATCCCAAAATTTTGCATGTGTTTACACGGGATCGATCCCAAATTATTTTGCATTTACACGGGATCGATCCAGGCACATATCACTGATTCCCAGACTCCTTATGAAGACTTGTACATGCGTTGCTAGGGTGACCGAAAGATGCCATTCTGAAAACGACTCGATTTCGTTTTTCTGCTTGCCTCGTTTTGCATCCATGCCAGTTTGGGGTCGATCCAGCCGTTTACACGAGGCTCTGAGGGGATCGATCCCAAACTGGATCGGTCTTGTAAACGATCCCAAACTAGCACGGATAGCGGATCGATCCCGAGCGATCCCGTGTAAACGCAAGACCGATCCGTGATCGGTACTAATTTGGGATCGATCCAGTTTTCTCTCGTGTAAACGGGGTCTTAGATCATTGTTAATATTTTAGAATGCATAGATTTCAAATCTTTAAAAAGGCTAGTGTAAATAGCTATGCCATTACATCTTTCTTTTGGTTGAATTACTTGAAAGAAATTTTTGCTACTTTGCCATAATTCTACCATTGGATTTTTCAGAAATATTTAATATTTTTCGAAATTAAAGCGTATTTTTTGGTTGAGAATGTGACGTCATCAAATTTCTAAATCGTAAACCAGAAGAGTGAAGGACTTTTGCTTGATACAATATTGTAGACATTCATAAACTATGGTTTTCTTGAAATTTTACCATGTTCCCTCGAAAAGTTTAGAAATTACAATGGTTTTAATTTTTTTTCAAAACTTCCTTTTAATTCTTAAAAAAGAAGAGAAGCCCTCTAATTCTGAAAATATTGAAGATCTCAGAAAAGTCCAACAGTAGAATTATAGTAAAGTAGCTAAAATTTCTTTGAAGCCATTCAATCAAAAGAAAGATGTAATACCCATTTACACTAGCCTTTTTACATATTTGATGCCTGTGCTTATTTAGATGTTTGAAATGCGAAACCATGATATAAACATTCTGAAAACTTTTTGCGTCATGTATTGTTTATGTAAAACGTCTGTCAACAACCGAATGATGAAGCCAATCAGAAACATCTTAATTAATGTTAGAAAAATGAGGTAGCTTACCTTAGCCCTTAGCAAAGTAAATGTTAGCTAATCGATTTCTAAATCCCCAAATTACCATGAACAAGTTGTCTCTTTGTCAATTCGTGTTGAGTATTTAGAAATTTTGATCCGACGTTTTTTATCGTTTTCAGTGTTTCGAGATCAGAAATTTTAAGAAACTCGCTTGTAGCTCCAGAAGCAGAAGACTAAACAATTAACAAAAATCCTAGAATCTAATTCTGGAGTTTAGCTAAAGATTGAGTCATAAATGTTCAAAATCGATCCAGTTTACGATTTATCGTNAGCTTACAGTAGCCCTTAGCAAAGTAAATGTTAGCTAATCGATTTCTAAATCCCCAAATTACCATGAACAAGTTGTCTCTTTGTCAATTCGTGTTGAGTATTTAGAAATTTTGATCCGACGTTTTTTATCGTTTTCAGTGTTTCGAGATCAGAAATTTTAAGAAACTCGCTTGTAGCTCCAGAAGCAGAAGACTAAACAATTAACAAAAATCCTAGAATCTAATTCTGGAGTTTAGCTAAAGATTGAGTCATAAATGTTCAAAATCGATCCAGTTTACGATTTATCGTGAACCAGTCAATAGTTTTCTTTTGGTGTAACCATATAAGTGAAGTTTTTTCTTTTCAGTTTTGCAGAAATGTTTCTAGTGATAATGTACAGCTTATCTTTCAAGAAAAACTGGATTTTGACAACATATTTTCTTATAGGCTTATTCAAAGCAAGGAGATGGATCTTGTGATAAATCTGCCAAATCAAAATACGAAATATGTGAGGGATAATTACCTTATTAGAAGGGCGTCAATCGATTCTGGTACTCCACTTGTCACCAATTTTAACGTGAGTCTTCTATTATTTTGCTGTTGTATCTAGCACAGGGCTCAAATATTTAAAAAGGTGGGTGTAAAATTCTTTTGCACTGTTCTTTGAATTAAATGGTTTGAAAGGAACTTAGGGTACTTTCCTGTACATCTACCGTGGAAATGTTTGGATATCTTGATTATTTTCAAAATGGCTGCATTTATTATATTTGAGGCTGTGACGTCATCAAATTTCTAAATCGTACACCAGAAGAGTGACAGATTTCTGCTTGCCACCATATTGTTGACCTTCATAAACTATGATTTTCTTGAAGATTGTATCATTTTGCCTTTATTGATAGAGGATTTACGATGATTTTAATTTTTTCAAAATTTTCCATCAATTCTTTCGATGAAAATAAAAACGCCGCCATTTTGAGAATCATCAAGATAGCAAAAGATTTCCACGGCAGATTCATAGGAAATCACCCAAAGTTCCTTTCAAGGCATTCAATTCAAAGAAAGATTTAATAGAATTTTACATCCACCTTTTTAAAGATTTGAAAGATTTGAGCCCTATGCTGTTGTATCTTTATTTTACATCGATGAACTTTACTGTTCGTATTCCTGCAGCAACTCATTGATGGTTTTTTGTTCTTTAATAAAATGGGAATAAACTTAAGAACCTTTCCCCGCGGTAGATTTTGTTTGAGCTAAACAAAAAGCGAAACTACTTGTTTTACCCAAATGTTCAGTCCCTCATAGTAAACTGTTTAAATGATTTTAAACTGTTTTCGTTGTTAATCATATGGATTTTAGAAGTCAGTCTTTTGACTGTAAAAAGTGAACAGTTTTGAAATATGTACAGTAATTTCCTTACTGTGGATTGTCAAAGGAGAAAAGAACGTTTTGGCAATCTCCGATATTAATTCTCTGTCTTAGTATTTTCAAATTCCTCTTTTCAGAGGTGTTCCGATATCTCTACCTAAGTTTGAGAATATGCCCCTCTTCCGTACACAAGAGTTTATTATGCTGCGAAGTCTTTCCATTTGGGAACTGGTCCCAATGTTTTAACATATTGCTCTACCTAACCCTTGTAAAATTCCAAATAATGTGAAAGACAAGCCAAATGACCATTTTCTACAATTTCGTTTGTCCTCAGGGGACTTTAGTTCTTTTCTTTTTTTCATATACATTCTCATAAAAATACGACATTGACAAACTACAATTACGTTACCGCAAGAGAGCATAGAAGTACATATCAACCCTTTAACTAAACTAAATGAAATATTTCAAGTACAAATTCAACGAGAAGAAGTTAAGTGCTAATGTATGGGAGGTTGCAGCGATTGAACATTTAGAGGCGTTCTGTAGCATGAGTGAACTTTAGCATGCCTCGAGTAGTTTGTTATTGATGTCAATGGTTAACCTTTCGTCGCCAAAATGAATTTGAGTAAAACTTCATTTGAAAGAGAGGAAAAACCACGAGGTAGCAATATTGCATTTACACTATTGAGAAGATCAGATCTAGTGGTCGTGAGAAAAGCTGTTAGTTCATTTGTTCTTGCCATCATTAATTCATTCATTCATGCATTTATTCATTTATTGACATACTTTATTTGCTTTATTTTCTGTGTTTATTTTATTTATTTTTTTTTTTCTAATAATANCGAGGTAACTTACCTTAGCAAAGTAAATGTTAGCTAATCGATTTCTAAATCCCCAAATTACCACGAACAAGTTGTCTCTTTGTCCATCCATGTTGAGTATTTAGAAATTTTGATCCGACGTTTTTTATCGTTTTCATTGTTTTCGAGACAAAAAATTTTAAGAAACTCGCTTGTAGCTCCAGAAGCAGAAGACTAAACAATTAACAAAAATCCTAGAATCTAATTCTGGAGTTTAGCTAAAGTTTGAGTCATAAATATTCAAAATCGATCCAGTGTACGATTTATCGTGAACTAGTCAATAGTTTTCTTTTGGTATAACCGTATAAATAAAGTTTTTTCTTTCCAGTTTTGCAGAAATGTTTCTCGTGATAATGTACAGCTTATCTTTCAAGAAAAACTGGATTTTGACAACATATTTTCTTGTAGGCTTATTCAAAGCAAGGAGATGGATCTTGTGATAAATCTGCCAAATCAAAATACGAAATATGTGAGGGATAATTACCTTATTAGAAGGGCATCAATCGATTCTGGTACTCCACTTGTCACCAATTTCAACGTGAGTCTTCTATTATTTTACTTTTGTGTCTTTAATTTACATCGATGAACTTTACTGTTCGTATTCCTGCAGCAACTCATTGATGGTTTTTTGTTCTTTGATTTAAGAACCTTTCCCCACGGTAGATTTTGAATGAGCTAAACAAAAAGCGAAACTACCTGTTTTACCCAAATGTTCAGTCCCTCATAGTAAACTGTTTAACTGATTTCAAACTGTTTTCGTTGTTAATCATATGGATGTTAGGAGTCAGTCTTTTGACTGTTAAAAGTGAACAGTTTTGAAATATGTAGAGTAATTTCCTTACTGTGGACTTTTGGCAATCTCCGATATTAATTCTACGTCTTATTATTTTCAAATCCCTCTTTTCAGAGGTGTTCCGATATCTCTACCCAAGTTTGAGAATATGCCCCTCTTCCGCACACAAGAGTTTATTATGCTTGCGATAACTTTCATTGATTGCGAAATCTTTCCATTTGGGAACTGGTCCCAATGTTTTGCCAAATTGCTCTACCTAACCCTTGTAAAATTCCAAATAATGTGGAAGACAAGCCAAATGACCATTTTCTACAATTTCGTTTGTCCTCAGGAGACTTTACTTCTTTTCTTTTTTTCATATACATTCTCATAAAAATACGACATTGACAAACCACAATTACTTTACCGCAACGGAGCATAGAAGTACATATCAACCCTGCGGCAATTACACAAAATACAAATAGAAAATTAACTAAACTAAATGAAAAATTGCAAGTACAAGTTCAACGAGAAAAAGTTAAGTGCTAATGTATGGGAGGCTGCAGCGATTGAACATTTAGAGGCGTTCTGTAGCATGAGTGAACTTTAGGGTTGCCTCGAGTAGTTTGTTATTGATGTCAATGGTTAACCTTTCGTCGCCATACAACACGAATTTGAGTTAAACTTCATTTGAAAGAGAGGAGAAACCACGAGGTAGCAATATTGCATTTACACTATTGACAAGAACAGATCTAGTGGTCGTGAGAAAAGCTATTAGTTCATTTGTTCTTGCCATCATTAATTCATGCATTTATTCATTTATTGACATACTGCATTTGCTTTATTTGTCTGTGTTTATTTGTTTGTTTATTTATTCACTCATCTATTTATTATCATTTCAGGTTGTCAAGTTATTGGTAGAAGCTTTACATGAAGTTGGTGATGTCAATGCTGATAGTTTGTTCCATTACAGGCAGAAAGAAAAAGCCTCTGTATTTTAGAAATAAAGAAAACCTTGAACAATTGGATGTTAGAGATTTACTGGTCCTTTAAAACTGAAGGGTAGAATTTTTGAAACTGTTTAACAAACAACAAATATTTATCTTTGGGATATTTAATTTTGGTTTAGATGAAGGGCTCTTTTTGTAGCAGATATTTAAGTTAACGCAAGGAGATATTTAGTCGCATTTTGAGTTCTGGTTAGGCCATCCGTTGTCGGAAGAAAGAAAGGAAAATTCGAGAATTTTCAAAAAATTTTGGGAGCAATTGCTATTGTTGTTTTAAACAGTGAATAACTGGAAAAAACGATAAATGATAGGATAGTAAAGCAAGTTTAACTTCAATGCGAGGGTCACTTAGGTATGGTCCTTTGAAACTACCATGACGGACTCTATACTTTTCATGCATGTGACTTGTTCAACCTTTGGCAAAAAATTCTAGCTAAGAGTTGCTCATTAGCAAATTTGACGTTGTTTAGATTTTCGTAGCTCCACAAATGAATTTTATAGTCTCTGATTTTTGTACTGCAAAGTGATTGATTGCTAGATTGATTGGTTGGTTGATTGATTGATTGATTGATTGCTAGATTGGCAAACATTGTGTGCTTCGGCCCTCAAAACTTCCTCGGTAACATGGTAACATGCGTAAATTTCGGCTTTTGAGCATTCCTTTTTTTCTCGCCCGTTTTTGCAGCAATACGTTAACCTTGGTAGGAAAGCTTTGTGTCCAGTGTATGGTATTTTATACATTTTATCCAAACTTCACTTTTTACAAAAGTCTTCAGAAGTAGGTGAAAAGCAGGTTTCCTGAATTTCAAAAGGACACAGTTTCGTTTGGGGGTATTTTCTTGTCATGATATCGCTGGACTTGCGACAAGTCTCTCTCCTGTCGGCTCAACACGTGACAGATGAACGCAGAGCAGCACAAGGGAGGGAGAGGTATTTTTGTTAACCGTTTTGGTAGCAGAGTCTCTCCTCCAACCTCCATCCCAATATGACAGAAGGCCCTGGGGACTGGGGACGAGGTTGTCTCTTCTCCTTTCTTCTCTGTCACCCTGTTTGCTCATATGGTATATTCCACGTATTCTGCTGTCAAGAGAAAGCGAATCGTAGCAAACCCATGATAAGGATAACAATTTTAGCTGTTCGATACAAGTAATAATATCATCTTGATAACAATATTTCTTTATTTATTAGTATTAGGCGGTATTAGGGATTATTTTAAGTTCTTATTTAACGCAAGATAGACTATTTGTGTCATTAGAAAAGCAGGAGTCTTTTTATGAATTTCGTTCATATTTAACATGATAACTATTTTGACGTAATCTTTGATACCGTTATTTAGAGGGAAATTGGGTTCATTTTCAGTAAAAGAGATTATATGAAACTTTCTTGTAATTACGATGGTTTTGTGTATTTCCTCAAAGTTTGCTGTTTAATCAAACAGCAAGGCTGTAGGACTGCAATTCCCTTAGAATCAGTTAACTATGAGGGTCCTCGTTATTTGCTAAAACGTATGGGTAAAAAAGCTTGTTTTTTTTGCGCAGTATATGACCAATTGTGAATATCCTGATGTTTTTGCCCAAAAGCAAGCTTTTTTCCAAAATTGGCTCATTTTGACAATCCTAATCTATATATATAATCTATAGCCTTTTGTCTTTCGCTAAACTCATTTGCTTTAAAATCAGAATTTAATTAAGATTTTCTACAAAAAATAAAGCTGTAACCTTACAGTGTCACTAAAGTAGGCTGATTTTGAAAATCCGGATATTCCCCAGACAAGAGAGAGTATGTTGCTGCGCAGCTTATCAAACCTTTCGACATGGAGGAGAATTCACTTCAACAGATACTCAAAACATGGAAAGTCACTTGTAGAAGAAGCTGTGGAGAGAAAAGCAGGAAGTGTCTGAGCTCATTTGGAGGGGTGCTGTGAGCTGTCAAAATAATTCTGGTAAGCTCTAATTAGTTCACTATATTCACCAAGGAATTTCCTTTCAAAATACACAACTATTTAGGTTAAATAAACTAGGATCCATCAGAAAATCAATTTATAGTAGGAAGGAAGGAAAATGGGCCTAAGTTATCCAAACATAAGAAGACCATTGTCTGGCTGAGTGCAGCAAATGGTATTGTCCCACTGAGACTGCTCAGTGTAATTAGATTAGGTCTGATTAGGTGTTAAAACGGTCGACAAACTGAAGTGTTGAATTAGATGATGAGGAAACAGTATGAGAATATGCTTACCAGAAGAACAATAATCAAAGAACAATAATAGGTTTAATCAAAAAGAGAAAGTTATAAAATTGATTCAGTGTTCGTAATGTTCATGTTTTATTCCACAATCCATATAAGCCAGACTGGAAAGTATGGCACTTCTCACCGAGTAGATGTGTCGGGTGCAACAAAGCTTTTGGCCAAAAATATAACAATAGATGTGGGTGCACGTGAGCCCTGGTGGAATCTGTGTACGCCATACGCCACAGCTTGACACCAATTTCTTTTGTTTATCGTTCTTTCTATTGTTTAAAGTGAGTCTGTGTGCCACAGATCTGTGGTGCACCATACGCCGATTCCAGTCTGGCATGTGAGCTCCCAAACAACAATAACTGTACTATAATCTATTGTTTTCTTCGTTGTTTATAAATTTCTTTGAAATTTAAAGTGCTCTGTTGCAATTGTCATTCGGAAGTCTCAGGTATGCTTATGCCATACTTTCCAGATTGGCATAGAAGACCGGAAAACTTGACAGTGAAAAAAGGTGGAAAGTATGTAAAGTTTTGCAAAAGATAGTCATGGAAATTGTTTTTAAGCAATGGTTAAACAACATATTGTTTTTAAAAAAGTGGCATGGCATACAACTCATCATTGCATAAAACAAACTTTTCATTGATTGCGAAATCTTTCCATTTGGGAACTGGTCCCAATGTTTTGCCAAATTGCTCTACCTAACCCTGTTAAAATTCCAAGTAACGTAGAAGACAAGCCAGATGAACATTTTCTACAATTTTGTTTGGCCTCAGGGGACTTTAGTTATTTTCTTTTTTTCATATACATTCTCATAAAAATACGACATTGACAAACCACAATTACTTTACCGCAACGGAGTATAGAAGTACATATCAACCCTGCGGCAATTACACAAAATACAAGTAGAAAATTAACTAAACTAAATGAAAAATTGCAAGTACAAATTTAACGAGAAAAAGTTAAGTGCTAATGTATGGGAGGTTGCAGCGATTGAACATTTAATGTCAATGGTTAACCTTTCGTCGCCATACAACATGAATTTGAGTAAAACTTCATTTGAAAGAGAGGAAAGACCACGAGGTAGCAATATTGCATTTACACTATTGGGAAGATCAGATCTAGTGGTCGTGAGAAAAGCTGTTAGTTCATTTGTTCTTGCCATCATTAATTCATTCATTCATGCATTTATTCATTTGTTGATATACTTTATTTGCTTTATTTTCTGTGTTTATTTGTTTGTTTATTTATTCACTCACCTATTTATTATCATTTCAGGTTGTCAAGTTATTGGTAGAAGCTTTACATGAAGTTGGTGATGTCCTTAATATTTGTATTCATGTCTTTTTAAAAGGTTTGATTGAGTGGCATTAAGGACAGTGCAAAATTTATTGTACAGTGCTGAGATATTCTGTCCAGTCAACCAGGGCCGAACAACGCGAAGATCCAAGTTCAAATTGGAATTTCCATTTCGCGAAAGTAATACTGGACAAAAATGCCTATCTTATCTAGAGCCCAAAACTTTGAATAGCCTTNTTTATTTGCTTTATTTTCTGTGTTTATTTGTTTGTTTATTTATTCACTCACCTATTTATTATCATTTCAGGTTGTCAAGTTATTGGTAGAAGCTTTACATGAAGTTGGTGATGTCCTTAATATTTGTATTCATGTCTTTTTAAAAGGTTTGATTGAGTGGCATTAAGGACAGTGCAAAATTTATTGTACAGTGCTGAGATATTCTGTCCAGTCAACCAGGGCCGAACAACGCGAAGATCCAAGTTCAAATTGGAATTTCCATTTCGCGAAAGTAATACTGGACAAAAATGCCTATCTTATCTAGAGCCCAAAACTTTGAATAGCCTTCCATCTGAGTTGAAATGAACAGACAATATTAATACTTTTAAACACAAGATCAAAGAGAACTTTTTCCAAAATATACAGAAAAAGGAAAATGACATATATGTCTACTACTAAGGACCGTTTTAGTTTCAATGCCTGATTCGGCCTTACTGAATTATGTTTTATCCAAAGGCACATACAAATCTATTGTTTATTCTTTTTTGCAACCATCTCTAAGGGGACCATTATGGAAATAAGGTCAACTCGACCTTTTAATGCTATCCCTGCCTCTGTAATTAGAGGTGTTTTTCAACTTGTATTTTTCTTTTTTAGTCTTAGTATTATATAAACTGTATTGTATCTACTGTATTTTATTATCTTTTCTTAATCATTGTAAATAGTGGCAAATTGATACATATTTATAACATGGCCAGTGCAAAACGTAACAGGGTAACTACTTTTTTGAGCTAATACAGGATGGGGTCAATACTTTTCATAAAGCAAATACAGACGGGGCAGTAACTTTTTTGTGAGCTCAAGATGACATTTGAAACATAAAAGTGTTCATTTCGAGGACAATTTGGGTCATGCAAGACAGGAAGTGCTTCTTAAAGAGATGTGTATAAAATGATGTAAAATTTCCATTCATCAGTCAAATCTGTTCATCTTCAAAGTCGATTTTTTGTTGACAAAGACTCGTAAGAACAAGAATTGATTTTGTTATGATTATTAGCGAATTCATCTGTGGTATGACATCCAATGCTCATTAGCACAGGGCAGATACATTTTTTTAAGGAAAGGGTGACAGGGCAGTTGCTTTTTTTGCAAAATTTTATACAGGGTAAGCAGATTTTTTTGCAAGAAGTTTTCTTCTCCACCAGCCATATAATATAATAAATTTTGCGCTGTCCCTTAGATGTTCTACCACTAATGTGCATATTTGAAAATTCATCATCAGAGTTTTGCACAATGTACGTGAAAATATCTCTCAATCCTGACTCATTTGTAGAATAGTTAAGTGATTTAGATGGAAATAATGTGGGCACCTGGNTGAGCTAATCACTTTGGTATATTCTTGTAGTATCTTTTGATGTATTTAGAATCTCTTTTCAATGACTGGTTTGAAAAAGTGCTATTACGCGTGCAGACGATATCTTATTTTAGGGACAGAAAATCACGGAATCACTTGGGGTCTTGGGGCTTCTAGAAATTGCAAATGCAGACAACATGTACTTGAGTATGTCTCAAAACAGATGTCAGGCGAGATCCGCAAACAAAGCGAAATAACTATCAAAAACTTATTTGAGTTTCAATAGACCAATTCAATAGACCAATAGTGTTTATTTGTTTGTTTGTTTATTCACTCACCTATTTATTATCATTTCAGGTTGTCAAGTTATTGGTAGAAGCTTTACATGAAGTCGGTGATGTCAATGCTGATAGTTTGTTCCATTACAGGCAGAAAGAAAAAGCCTCTGTATTTTAGAAATAAAGAAAACCTTGAACAATTGGATGTTAGAGATTTACCGGTCCTTTAAAACTGAATTGTAGATTTTCTGAAACTGTTTAACAAACAAGAAATATTTATCTTGGGGATATTTAATTCTGGTTTAGATGAAGGGCTCTTTTTGTAGCAGATATTTAAGTTAACACAAGGAGATATTTAGTCGCATTTTGGGTTCTGGTTAGGCCATCCGTTGTCGGAAGAAAGAAAAGAAAATTCGAGAATTTTCAAAAATTCTTGGGAGCAATTGCTATTGTTGTTTTAAACAGTGAATAACTGGAAACAACGATAAATGATAGGAGAGTAAAGCAAGTTTAACTTCAATGTGAGGGTCACTTAGGTATGGTCCTTTGAAACTACCATGACGGACTCTATACTTTTCATGCATGTGACTTGTTCAACCTTTGGCAAAAAATTCTAGCCAGGAGTTGCTCATTAGCAAATTTGACTTTGTTTAGATTTTCGTAGCTCCACAAATGAATTTTATTGTCTCTGGTTTTTGTACTTCAAAATGATTGATTGCTAGATTGATTGGTTGATTGATTGATTGATTGATTGATTGCTAGATTGGCAAACATTGTGTGCTTCGGCCCTCAAAACTTCCTCGGTAACATGGTAACATGCGTAAAGTTCGGCTTTTGAGCATTCCTTTTTTTCTCGCCCGTTTTTGCAGCAATACGTTAACCTTGGTAGGAAAGCTTTGAGTCCAGTGTATGGTATTTTATACATTTTATCCAAACTTCACTTTTTACAAAAGTCTTCAGAAGTAGGTGAAAAGCAGGTTTCCTGAATTTCAAAAGGACACAACAGTTTCGTTTGGGGGTATTTTCTTGTCATGATAACGCTGGACTTGCTACAAGTCTCTCTCCTGTCAGCTCAACACGTGGCAGATGAACGCAGAGCAGCACAAGGGAGGGAAGAAAGTAGCAGAGAGTCTCTCCTCCAACCTCCATCCCAATATGACAAAAGGCCCTGGGGACGAGGTTGTCTCTCCTCCTTCCTTCTCTTTCACCCTGCTTGCTCTTATGGTATATTCCACGTATTCTGCTGTCAAGAGAAAGCGAATCGTAGCAAGTCAATGATAAGGATAACAATTTTAGCTGGTCGATACAAGTAATAATATCAACTTGATAAAACTATTTCTTTATTTATTAGTAGTAGGCGGTATTAGGGATTATTTTAAGTTCTTATTTAACGCAAGATAGACTTTTTATGTCATTAGAAAAGCAGGAGTCTTTTTATGAATTTCGTTCATATTTAACATGATAACTATTTTGACGTAATCTTTGATACTGTTATTTAGAGGGAAATTGGGTTCATTTTCAGTAAAATAGATTTTATGAAACTTTCTTTTAATTACGATTGTTATTTGTGTCTTTCCTCAAAGTTTGCTGTTTAATCAAACAGCAAGGCTGTAGGACTGCAATTCCCTTAGAATCAGTTAACTATGAGGGTCCTCGTTATTTGCTAAAACATATGGGTAAAAAAGCTTATTTTTTTGGCAGTATATGACCAATTGTGAAAATCCTGATGTTTTTGCCCAAAAGCAAGGTTTTTTTGCCAAAATTGGCTCATTTTGACAATCCTAATCTATATAATCTATAGCCTTTTGTCTTTCGCTAAACCCACTTGCTTTAAAATCCGAATTTAATTAAGATTTTCTACAAAAAATAAAGCTGTAACCTTACAGTGTCACTAAAGTAGGCTGATTTTGAAAATCCGGATATTCCCCAGACCAGAGAGAGTATGGTGCTGCGCAGCTTATCAAACCTTTCGACATGGAGGAGAATTCACTTCAACAGATACTCAAAACACAAAACATGGAAAGTCACTTGTAGAAGAAGCTGCGGAGAGAAAAGCAGGAAGTGTCTGAGCTCATTTGGAGGGGTGCTGTGAGCTGTCAAAATAATTCTGGTAAGCTCTAATTAGTTCACTATATTCACCAAGGAATTTCCTTTCAAAATACACAACTATTTAGGTTAAATAAACTAGGATCGATCAGAAAATCAATTTATAGTAGGAAGGAAGGAAAATGGGCCTAAGTTATCCAAACATAAGAAGACCATCATAATATTCAAGGCTTATATTTTATCTTTTTTCAATATCTTCGTTTACATTTGAATAATTATAGCCGCACGTACAAACAACTGATACATTTACTATAAGAAGACCATTGTCTGGATGAGTGCAGCAAATGGTATTGTCCCACTGAGACTGCTCAGTGTAATTAGATTAGGTCTGATTAGGTGTTAAAACGGTCGACAAACTGAAGTGTTGAATTAGATGATGAGGAAACAGTATGAGAATATGCTTACCAGAAGAACAATAATCAAAGAACAATAATAGGTTTAATCAAAAAGAGAAAGTTATAAAATTGATTCAGTGTTCGTAATGTTCATGTTTTATTCCACAATCCATACAAGCCAGACTGGAAAGTATGGCACTTCTCACCGAGTAGATGTGTCGGGTGCAACAAAGCTTTTGGCCAAAAATATAACAATAGATATGGGTGCACGTGAGCCCTGGTGGAATCTGTGTACGCCGTACGCCACAGCTTCACACCAATTTCTTTTGTTTATCGTTCTTTCTATTGTTTAGAGTGAGTCTGTGTGCCACAGATCTGTGGTGCACCATACGCCGATTCCAGTCTGGCATGTGAGCTCCCAAACAACGATAACTGTACTATAATCTATTGTTTTCTTCGTTGTTTATAAATTTCTTTGAAATTTAAAGTGCTCTGTTGCAATTGTCATTCGGAAGTCTCAGGTATGCTTATGCCATACTTTCCAGATTGGCATAAAAGACCGGAAAACTTGACAGTGAAAAAAGGTGGAAAGTATGTAAAGTTTTGCAAAAGATAGTCATGGAAATTGTTTTTAAACAATGGTTAAACAACATATTGTTTTTTAAAAAGTGGCATGGCATACAACTCATCATTGCATAAAACAAACTTTTCATCCTGGTTCCCAACTGCTAATGGTCCAGATGTCGCAAAGCTGTTACGAGAAACCATTGTGAATCTGCATAGAGAACTTAAGAATGTTTTCCACTTACATACACCATTTAGTTTTTCTACAAAAGAGTCTGGATCAAGCAATATTATATTTGTATTCATGTCTTTTTAAAAGGTTTGATTGAGTGGCATTAAGGACAGTGCAAAATTTATTGTACAGTGCTGAGATATTCTGTCCAGTCACCAGGGCCGAACAACGCGAAGATCCAAGTTCAAATTCGAATTTCCATTTCGGGAAAGTAATACTGGACAAAAATGCCTATCTTATCTAGAGCCCAAAACTTCGAATAACCTTCCATCTGAGTTGAAATGAACAGACAATATTAATACTTTTAAACACAAGATCAAAGAGAACTTTTTCCAAAATATACAGAAAAAGGAAAATGACATATATGTCTCTACTACTAAGGACCGTTTTAGTTTCAATGCCTGATTCGGCCTTACTGAATTATGTTTTATCCAAAGGCACATACAAATCTATTGTTTATTCTTTTTTGCAACCATCTCTAAGGGGACCATTATGGAAATAAGGTCAACTCGACCTTTTAATGCTATCCCTGCCTCTGTAATTAGAGTTGTTTTTCAACTTGTATTTTTCTTTTTTAGTCTTAGTATTATATAAACTGAATTGTATCTACTGTATTTTATTATCTTTTCTTAATCATTGTAAATAGTGGCAAATTGATACATATTTATAACATGGCCAGTGCAAAACGTAACAGGGTAACTACTTTTTTGAGCTAATACAGGATGGGGTCAATACTTTTCATAAAGCAAATACAGATGGGGCAGTAACTTTTTTGTGAGCTCAAGATGACATTTGAAACGTAAAAGTGTTCATTTTGAGGACGATTTGAGTCATGCAAGACGAGAAGTGCTTCAAGAGATGTGTATAAAATGATGTAAAATTTCCATTCATCAGTCAAATCTGTTCATCTTCAAAGTCGATTTTTTGTTGACGAAGACTCGTAAGAACAAGAATTGAATTTGTTATGATTATTAGCGAATTCATCTATGGTATGACATCCAATGCTCATTAGCACAGGGCAGATACATTTTTTTAAGGAAAGGGTGACAGGGCAGTTGCTTTTTTTGCAAAATTTTATACAGGGTAAGCAGATTTTTTTGCAAGAAGTTTTCTTCTCCACCGGCCATATAATATAATAAATTTTGCGCTGTCCCTTAGATGTTCTACCACTAATGTGCATATTTGAAAATTCATCATCAGAGTTTTGCACAATGTACGTGAAAATATCTCTCAATCATGACTCATTTGTAGAATAGTTAATGTAGATGGAAATAATGTGGGCACCTGGCCTGAAAGCTCCTGGGAGTTCTTTCTAGGTGTCCTAGCTACAAATTTGAGATTAGTTTGGTAGTCATATTAAGTAGTTTTTGTATTTCAAATCATGTTCATGTTTTTTGCTATCGTTGATATTTAACAAAGTAGTTAATAACTTGAATTTTGATGGAATGAAATGAGCTAAAACGTCTGTTTCAACTTTCCTTTTTTCTTTACTCTGTTAGGGAAAATCTGTGAAACAAAATGGCTATTGATGTGCTAAGACTTGATAAGTAACCAAGTGTTGCTTAGAAACTTTTCAGCTGCACCTATTGTGACAATGGCNGCGAATTCATCTGTGGTATGACATCCAATGCTCATTAGCACAGGGCAGATACATTTTTTTAAGGAAAGGGTGACAGGGCAGTTGCTTTTTTTGCAAAATTTTATACAGGGTAAGCAGATTTTTTTGCAAGAAGTTTTCTTCTCCACCAGCCATATAATATAATAAATTTTGCGCTGTCCCTTAGATGTTCTACCACTAATGTGCATATTTGAAAATTCATCATCAGAGTTTTGCACAATGTACGTGAAAATATCTCTCAATCCTGACTCATTTGTAGAATAGTTAAGTGATTTAGATGGAAATAATGTGGGCACCTGGCCTGAAAGCTCCTGGGAGTTCTTTCTAGGTGTCCTAAGCTACAAATTTGAGATTAGTTTGGTAGTCATATTAAGTAGTTTTTGTATTTCAAATCATGTTCATGTTTTTTGCTATCGTTGATATTTAATAACAAAGTAGTTAATAACTTGAATTTTGATGGAATGAAATGAGCTAAAACGTCTGTTTCAACTTTCCTTTTTTCTTTACTCTGTTACAGGGAAAATCTGTGGAACAAAATGGCTATTGATATGCTAAGACTTGATAAATAACCAAGTGTTGCTTAGAAACTTTTCAGCTGCACCTATTGTGACAATGGCAACAATTCCAGCCAGTCGAATTGACGGACAGCTGACAATTGCACTTGAAAAGGTAATGTGTTTGAAACTTGATAAATTAAACTTTGTGTGGAGAAATATGTGCTTGGCAAATACTTGCAGAGAGTGGGTTATTTGAGAACTGTCATATTTGACAGATATTTAACCAATGCACCTCCTACCTTTTTGGATACTTTTATGATTTGGTAGGGCAAATTTTAAAGGCAATAGGCAGAGGTAAATATGTTCATTTATACATAGAATAAAGAAACACTGCACACACTTTGTTTTCTTAGCTTGTGCATGTGCCAATTTCAATACACTCTTGCCCATTCCCCTTGTTCATGAACCCCTTTCAACCCTGCTGATTATCTTTAAGCTAGTAGTTCATGAGGAGCTACTTTACCTGAAAGAGCCAACAGTACAGGTCTTGTGCACATTAACATGACAATAATTCTCAAGAATTTTTGAGTCATATGAAAGACTGTCAATATTATTAAACAAGAATTCTTAAGAAACTAAAAATATTCTGAAGAATTCTTGAGAATTCTTAAGCAGGAAAAATGTGCGTAGGACCTGTACTGTATATCATCCAGGTAATGTGTTCATATAATGCAAAATGTATGGAGAGAAAATATTAGAGATAATTGAAGATATTTAACCCCTCCCTTCCAAAAAGGTATTGCCTGTTTGCCAAGTTTTTATAAAGTGTAAGATAAATGCTCTTTTTTGCTTTGGAACATTAAGCCTAGGTCAAACGATCACATTTCACCCAACATTTCTCCCAATATCATGTTGGTTTGGATCGTTTGACCACCATGTTTTGGGTCACCCAACATCGTCATTTTTGATGTTGGATGAAATGTTGGGTGGAATGTTTGATGAAATGTTGGGCGAAATGTTGGATCGTTTGACCGGCACTTTATCCATTTTTTTCAAATGCTAATAAATTCAATACTTGATATCATCTCAATTGAATAACCCCCTTTGTTAACAAGGTTTTCTCAAATTGTATTTGATAAAGTTAAAATCGGCTGCCAATAAAAAGTTTGTTTATTTTTTTAGATTGAAGAATTAATCCCTGTAATGCAAGATGAAACATCTGGTATCCAACTTCAAAGTGTCAAAACATTTAGGACAACTCTGACAAATGTCTGCCCTGGTAAAGACAAGTCCACTTTCTTTATATTTCAGGATTTTTCCATTCTATTGGTACTTATCAAGTTTAAAGCCTCCCAAGTAGATATGGTGCCTCCGGAATCTTCTTTACTTCAGTTCAATTCAATCTTATTTCAAAAATTAAAATTCCTGTTAAAATATTGTATGACCCAAGAAAGCAGGATTTTCTTAGCTTGGGGCACTAGAATAAAGTTATGCTATAACTGCAACGTTTTGTGTTGGATAAATTTGTCCTTCAGGAACCTTAATGATATTTCTTTTCCTTTGTTTACATTTAGGTTCTGAGATAGTATCATGGTTGATGAAGCATTTTTCACTTGCTGATAGAGGTAGGATCTGTTTTTATTACATATGCCCTAGTTTAAATGGTCAAGGAGCAGGGGGAGATAGCAGCAACAGACTCAACAATTTGCTTGATAATCCTGTTATTTTCATCTCCATTAAATACCTTGACTTTGTATATCCCATATTGTCATCACAAAAGCTGTTTGTTTTCACATTTTCCAAAAATAAGTTTGTGCAATTTCACTTATTTTCATGTTTCAATAATGCAACTTTGATACCAAGAAAGTAGCAGATTAATGCTGTCCAGTTTTAGGTGGTTTTGTTCCTTGAATCCTACATTAATTTGATGTGATCCATAAATTGGTAGGGAACTTGGTGAGTTGCGAACTTAGATGTGCAAAATTTATTTGAATACTGAAGCCAGAGAGACAATTAATGGTGGCCATTGTCAGACAAAATAGGTAGCAAATAGTTATTTTACTTGAGGAACAGTGGCGGACACTAGGGGGGGCGAGGGGGTGTGGTCCCCCCCCAATGTTGGATAAGACAAAACTCCTTTGTTTGAAAACAATGGCAATAAACAATAATTTTCAACTGAAACAACTTTCAACTGAAACAACTGAAACAAGTTAATTTTCAAACATTTATTTCCTTCTTCAAAGTTGCATTGCTGACAAAGCAAAACAAGTTGACAATTTTTCTGATCGATTGTAGAAGAAGCAGCGTACTTAGCAAAAACGATGGCACTTCATGGGTACATCCATACTGTCCCAGATTGTAAACTAATTATCAAAGATGATGGATCTTTTCACAGATTTCAGGTTGGTATTATTTTTGTTGCATGTCTGAATTATGAAAAACAAAGCAAGCGACAAATAGTTATCTAAAATCTGATCGTTTTATGGTTTTAGGAAACTCTCTGAAAATTGCTAGAAACCATTTTGCTCTTCAAAATATTGTCTTTGAGGAGTTATGAAACCAAATTTAAAGTGAAGTGATCTGGTTGAAGGTTCATACTAAAGATTAAAGCACATGACAAAGAGTTCTCAAGAATTCTTAAGAATTATTAAGAATTCTTCAACTTCTGACGAGCAGTCTTAAGTGGTATGAAAAAATGTAAACATTTTTAAACAAGAATTTTTGAGAATTTTAAAAATATTCTCAAGAATTCTTAGGCAGGAAAATAGTGTTAATGTGGGCAAGGCCTGTACTGTAAGTTTGATACAGATGTAATTTTAAACCATCTTTTTCTCCAGAATCCATACTTTTGGCCAACTGCAGTCAATGAGGTTACAACTTATAACTATGGTATGTCTACCTTAAAATGTTTGTTTTGTAGGGCTACAGATACCAAAAATTAAAGATTCTCTGAAATTCCATAGTCCTAACGATAACTGGAAGAGCTGCATAAAAATCATGGATAAAAACCTCAGCCCATATTATCGGTCAAGTGCATGATTTTAATGGAAATTCAAATATAAATACCTATTTGTTATGCACCAAGTATAAATCCTTCATAGGTAAAGATTAACCATTGTTTCTCCTCTCTTCTATCTTGCCTTGAGTACTCTCTTTTCATGTTTATTTCATTTCAGCTGTTTATCTATGCAAGCGTATGATGTCTAATAAAAGTCGTTTACAGTTGGACGAACATGAATTGGTATGTTTGATCTT
>REGM01000007.1:2882364-2919848 GCA_004194415.1 Aurelia aurita
TTTGAAAAATCGTACAACGAAAAGTATGCAACCAGTTTTGAAAACTTTGAATCCACTATCTAACTAAGGCTTCAACTTAAGTTTTGAAATTCTTCTCCTGTTTTTAGGTGAGTTATTTCTCTCTGAAATCTTCCGTTAACCAAAAATGGATCTCCTCGATATGCCTAAAAACAGTCAATTTTTTACTCACCTGGTAGATGAAGTACGACAAGGCTAATACCCAATTCATACTGGCCAGTTAAACCAGCTTAAAATAAACCAGGTTATTGAATGCTGCGTTCTAATTGGTCGATCCAACAAATCGAATGCATTTGATTGGTCAAAATTTATCCTGGGTTAGACATAGCTGGTTTAACTGCTTCAGTGTGAATGAGGTATTAACCTTCACAATAAACTTATGAGAGCTTGATTTTGATCTTTTCCATCATGTAGTGATCTTGTAGGTTCCTTTTGCCAGCAAATGCTTCCAAAATTCTCAGGCCAAGAATTGATAAAGTGTAAAATTACGAGAGACTTTTTGAAATGAGCATCATGTCAGTTATCCCATCGCGTCAGACTTTCATCACACGATAAATCTTTAAAGTTACAAGCTTTTAAATGTCTAAACATTATTCTTACTCGCCTTGTATAAATTTACCAGAAATCTGAATTAACATTTAAAGTGTTTTAATGCCGTCTTCCAAATAAGACTTGCATCTGCCCAGGTAACTTGCGTTTGCATCTGCTCGTGCGTCCTAAAAAACACGAGCATTTTGTGCGCAGCAAAAAGAATAGCGCCTTTTTTTATTTCTCATTAAACGTAGAAGTAAGATAAAGACAACAAACATGTTTTCTTTGATTTACATCATTCGAAAAATCCATTAGTAGTGATATCATCAGTATTTCGACATAATCAGTGTTAGTGGCCTAAGGCCCAAAAATAGATAAGACTCATTTTTCTGTTCGTTTTGAATCGTTCACGATTCATTATCAACCCATAAAACTAAGAGTAAACAACTTATTTATAATCAAAGTATTTTCAAGATAGAATAAAAAACACTTGTAAGTCATGTAATTTAATTGTCAAAGGAGGAAAACACCGAGTAAGAAGTACCTTGGGGAAATTAAAAATGCAGAGGGGAACTTTCTTAAACTGATTTAAAAACATTTCAGTGACCTTTTGAATCTGAAAGGGTGATCTTTGACATGATGTATCATTTCGTTTCTCGTAATTTCTCTTCGTTAATTCGTCTATTATTTACTCTTTATAAGGTATACTTCTGGTTGGATAAATTGGATTGAAATGGATAATAATAAAAGTGGGAGTTTCATTGCTGGCAGCTCGAATAGCTTACCTCAAAGCACTGAACGGTAAAAAGTTATTCCCTTGCCCATTTGGCCTACGGCTCTCCTAAGATGTTTGTGTTGAAGGTTTTGGTCTGCCTTATTCAAAATGCTTCAATCTAGTGCTAGCTTGCCTAAAAGTATATTGAATTGTGAAAATTGCGCCCTTTTCCCTATTGACTTATAACTCAAGTCAGGTTGTTTTTAAGTTTTAGCTAAAACTTTGCACTTCATAAAACAATATTATTTCGTTTTGGCCTAAAGCTCTCTTCAGTTTGCTTTATATTCTAACTATAGATTATTCTTCTAGATCGTAATAACGAAATTCTTTTACTTGTAGGATCGTCCCTCCTCAAAAGCAAGTCAGACGTTGGGGATTCTCACTGAATGATTTACTTCGAGACTCGCAAGGAACAGTTTTGTTTTTGAAATATCTGGAAAAGGAATTCAGCGCTGAGAATTTGAGGTTAGCATCCAAGCAATTCTTGTTTATTGTTTTGTTTGCAAAGTGATCAGAAAGAAATGTCTGCCTATTTATTTTCGTCAAAAATTCCAAGTAAGTTAAGAAAATCGTGATTTATTAGTCAGTTTTTGTGTTTGCAAGAAACCTTCAGACTTTCCTTTTTTAACTTTTCCTTTATTGGAGAAAGGTTAAGTTAGACATAAAATTTTGTTTGGTTCCTTTTTCTCAAAAACCTTGAAAAAAGGCCAAAATTCCTAATTCCTAAAAATTCCTACTAAATTTTTTTTTTTTTTTTATACATTCCAATAAAAAGTTTACAATACATATTACTAACTACACTACTTACAAATTACTATACAATACTACTAAAACGATACCACGAGGAGCAAAAGGAATATCTACCCCGAGGCCATTNACCTTGAAAAAAGGCCAAAATTCCTAATTCCTAAAAATTCCTACTAAATTTTTTTTTTTTTTTTATACATTCCAATAAAAAGTTTACAATACATATTACTAACTACACTACTTACAAATTACTATACAATACTACTAAAACGATACCACGAGGAGCAAAAGGCAATATCTACCCCGAGGCCATTACATAAAGGTAAACTACAGCACAGTACACCACTTTAACGAACATCCGCCACTGAGGACGTTTGCTAAGGCTATGAAGTATAAATCTTTTGGCTCCAGATCCGGATCCAGCACCAAAACCCCAGCCCATGCGCAACATGAAATTGCACACAGACCAACGCCCCAGCACCAAACCCGAATCCAGAACCAAAAAAAAATCATGAAAAGTAAATTGGAAAAATATCCATAATGGCGGCTGTCCGTCAAAGTGGTGTCTACATTTAAGACAAAAACTAAAATTAAAGTTGAAAAAAGTGATTGCAAAAATGGCTTGGGTGGCTTATGGAGGGGTGGGGTATAGGACTTCAATCGAATCGACCAGTTTTATGCTAAATTTAGTACGTTTCAGGAGTACAATAATGATAAATGCACCGTATCTTTCCATAAAAATCAAAATCACCCAAAATTTTGAAACCGTAAGAGCGATAGTCTTTTCTCTACGTAATAACTCTTCTCCATGTTTTGTTTTTTTCGCTTACTCGGTATGTTAAATCTTTTCTAGATTCTGGCTGACGGTTGAAGAATTCAAGTTCTGTCCTCTTTCAATAATTAGTGGTAATGCCAAACAAATTCACAAGTAAGTTTACTTATTTCATTCTAACGCTAAAATTTTGTGGCCTAAAATTCTTCATACAATGGTCGGCTTAAACTTTCAACCTAAGCCCCTATGTTATAACCTGCATGCATCCCCTACTATTTCCGTTGGGTGGAAATTTTTTCATACTGTTTCCGTTGGGTTGAAACACGGGCTTTAGGAAACTCTGAATTAAAAATTAAATTTTCGGATGATACATCGAGTATTTTTCTTATTTTTTATTTCGTTCGTGATATATCGAGAGCGAAGCGCGTGGCAGAGTGACGTAACCTAGAGCCATCATGCCATTCAAGTGTGGCAAAACGAACCCGTTTGAGTGGCATAATGGCTCACGCGCTTCGCTCTCGATATATCACGAACGAAATAAAAAGAAGAAAAATACTCGATGTATCATCTAATTTTTAATTCAGAGTTTCCTAAAGCCCGTGGTTGAAATTTTTTCATACTGTTTCCGTTGGGTTGAAATTTTTTGGTACTGTTTCTGTTATGTTGAATTTTTTTCGTTGAATTGAATGAATTTAATTAAACGAAAAAATTTCAACCCAACAGAAACAGTGGGGGGATGCACGCAGGCTACTGTGCTATGCTTCTTTTTCTTTATAATTTTGATAGCCCTTCGTGGAACTAGGATGAATGAAGTGCCATCGAAATTATCAACAACAAGCAGGCTATGAGTCCATGGTCGACTGTATCTGTCAATTGGTTTTGCTCAAGAGTTTGTACAGTTGCACGGTGATTTGTCGAGTATCCTTTTGGGAACTTCTCCACTTTTCGAAGTCATCTCCTGTTCCCTTGAAAATAAATATCTCTCCGCCTCTTGGGAATATGTAAGAATCCTTATGATTTTACTCACCCTGAAGGCCACCCTCACCCTAACTCATGACTTTCTTTTTTCTCTTCAAAAGGAATCTGTCGCCAAGGATGCCATTTATTCAGTGAAATTAAATTCAAGAGAGGTTAAACTTGCCAACCCGTTAGGCGTTGTGAAAGCAAACAACCTCTTTTCCCTAACCGGACCACCCCCCCCCCCACTGCTCCCTACTCACCCCCATTCATAACTCTCTCTTTCTCTTCCAAGGGAATATATCGGTAAAGACGCAATGTATTCAATAAACGTTGATTCGAGGGCTGTCGAACTTGTTAATGAAAGAATGAAGGATCCAAATCATTTCACTTTTGATCCTGCCCAGGTAACTAGTTAATTTAGGAAGCTTACCTTTTATAATAAAACAGATTTGCAAGTTTCTTGAACTTTTATTCCCTTTGTTTCTAGATCACTTTGTTTGTATATAAAACCTTTTGTATTTTAAAGGGGCTCCGTCGCCAAACTGTAAACAAATCTGTAAACACCATTGTTTTAGGCACGTGCACATTGTCTTTTGCAGGTTGTTTGATGGCTACACCCAAGCCACCAAAAAGTGACCCTTAAAATTCCACTTATACCCGAGGAATCGTAAAAGATATAAATGTTTGGTTTGTTCCTCTGTCATCTGTGAAGTACAAGAATTGATCTTCAAAATAACCCTTTCATTTTTGAAAAAAAGATGACTAGTCTGTGTGATATTGCCTATCAAAAACTGCAAAATCAGTGTTTCGACCGAAATTTGGAGACGGAGCCCCTTTAAACTGTATTGTAAGTCAAAATCATTTCTTGATTTCGTTTTAAGTAAATTTTGATGCAAATTTTTAGGTTGCTTGTATAAATTCTTCTTACGCTGTCTCAGGTTATAATTACCTGACAAAAATTTTATATGAAAACGCAAAACGGTTGCAATGTAGCAATGGTGTTTTTATTCTTCCTCCTCTATTATATTTGGTGGTGGTTTGAGTTTTATTTATACCTTGATTGACTTTATCTTTGTTTTCATAGGAGCAAATTTACACGTTGATGCGAACAGATAGTTACAAACGCTTTTTAAAATCAGATCAGTATCAATCATTACTGCGAGATACACCGCAATCAAGACGGGGGTAAGTTTACTTTTGTTAAATACCTTTCGTTCCTTACTTAATATTTTTTGCATTGGCTGCACTGTAATTTTTGAAAGCTCTTAACAAGTCATTCTTCGAAGTGCCTAAAGTAAGGTTCTAAAATGTGACTGACTAAGGTGAAATTTCAAGATTATATCGCCTTTTATTGTTTGACTAGAATAATTCAAACTCTGAGACACATTTTTGGAACATATGTTACATACCACCGGGTATCCCAAAATGATGTATCGGCGTTTGCCGGACTGTTAAATCATGAGAATCTCAGCCAATTCAAACGAGTTACCGATCAGTTTGCAGGAGAAAAGCTAAACTTAGATATATAAACGTATTGTATTAAAATTGGTCATACTGTTCAAGAGTTATGGGATATTTGCTAAAAAGAGAGACTTCCATTCAAGTTCCTTGGAAGCTCCTGAGGTCCTTCTCGCTCTCTCAGGAACGCTGAAGTCAATTTAAGAGTCTCTCTCTTAAAGACGTCTTTTCGGCAAAGGTACTTTTCCTATTGCGGGGCTAAGCTTTTGGAATGGCCTAAATAAATCCTTTACTTCTTTGAAAACCGCCACTGCAGAGCTGAAGAAACTTTCATCTGCTACAGCCTGAGAGCCTGACCTTCTCTTAATTTTAATTAGTCTTTCCTTTTGTAGCAATTTATTCTTATAATTATGTTGTAATTGGTTTTATTCTTATAGTTTTATATTTAATTGTAAGTTTATATGCATGGCCCCCTGTAAAGCAGTTATTTAAACTGAAGGGCTACCATACCTAAACAAATTAAAATTAAATTAAAGTGAAGATTCTTGGTGCAATTGCCGTCATTCTAAAACTGAAAACTGGAAAAAGTTTGATTGCAATTTCTGGGTTTTTTCAAATACTTTTCGAAAACATCTTCCAAGTAAAATGTTCTTGAACTCTAGAACGGTATGACCGATTTTCGTGAAATAAATTTCTTCATCTAAGATAGCCTTTGTGCTACAAGATGATTGGTAATTTATCGAGACGGTGCATCATTCATGATTGTAAGGTTCCGCAAACGCGGATACATCATTTTGGGACACCCGGTATATCATTTGTTCTCATTGCAGGATCGTAGATGCAATCAAAGGCTGGCGAGGTCCAAAACCGTAGACATTTTGTCAATTATGAGCCCATAATGTTCATACTAAAGGTGATATTTTTCTACCGGTAGCGTAAATTCAGTTATATACTTAGAACAATAATTGCAAAAACTGTTCACGCGCAGGTCGCTTTGTAAAGTTTGACGCCGTATTAGGTTTTAGATAGACAAATTTGGAATAATCCAACTTCAAAGGCATTCTTTTATTTGTTTTAAGATGTTGAAGCCGTATAGAAAGATTAGCAACAGTTCAATTTGCGAAGCCTACTTTTATTTTGTTGTTCCTAAAAGAACAGATTTTTTTGTTTATATAAGCAACGTATCGAGAGATACTTCTCCCATGTTTAGGCTGAGGAACTGGCGATGTTGGAACTCCTCTCATCTTCAGCGCAAGCAAGGGCAGTGTGAAGATACAAATGTTCATGGCCTAAATCCCATTAATCAACATGCCTTCAGTCCTTTGTTGGCTTTCAAGTATTCTTTATATCAATATAATGTTAAAACCATGGTTGTCATTCTTTTGCGTTGACCTGCTCTCGAATTCTAATCGAAATTGCCAGCTTCGCTGCAGAGCCAGCTCTTACCGCCATTTTCTTACGCATTTTTAATTTAGGCCTAACTAAGAAAATGGCAGTAAGAGCTGTCTCTGCAGCGAAGCTGGTAATTTCGATTAGGATTCGAGAACATAGGTCGACGCAAAAGAATTACAACCATAGTTTTAACATTAATAGATTGATATACAGACTACTTAAAGCCAACATATGACTGAAGATATGTTGATTAATGGACTTTAGGCATGAACATTTGTATCTTCGCACCGCCCTTGTTCAGCGTAGAGATGGGAGAACAAACCGATTCATAGTATGATAAATCTATTCCTTTAGGAACAAAAAATTATGCTTAGTACTGAATCAATGAATTCAAAATTTACTATTGTAAGCTAAATTTTAGCTCTACGACGTTTTAAGTTAGATTTAATCTGAAACTTGTGCTGTGCTCAGAAAGGAAATTTCTTCATCCGACTTTGCTCACAGATAAATTAATGAGGTAGAATCCGAAAGAGAACATAGAAAACAAACTGTGGACTTAATTTAGATGTGGCATAGAGAAATACCTACCAAAATATTTGATGAAAGCCATTGAAAAGGCACAAGAAATAAACAAATTTCGAAAGAGGATAGAGTTGACATCAGTATCCTCGTAACGTTGGATAAGATGGGACAAAATGAATCAAAATTTGTCAAAGTTTATTTCTCAGAATGTCATTTTTCTTTCGTTATATTGCATTTTAACAAATTTTTGCTACGAACAAGCAGTCGTTTTGCTTTAGTTGCTGAGAGTGTATATGTCTACTCCGATTGATACAGCCGGCATGACGTCACAGCAGCATTTAAAACACGACGCCATCTTGTTTTGGGATAAATCTTCAGAAAATTTCTAAAGGTTTTTATAGGAAATGTGCAAAAAGTTGCAGAAAATTGCTCCTCTATTCTACCTCGCGATAGTTAGTAGAGAAAGGGGGAGGATGTGTAGCAATTGTCAGTCAGACCTAAACTCTATGAAACAACACACGAACATGCTGTTTTTGAAAGCAAAACAAACAGGCCAAGAAAGCTGTGAAAAATTTGCCTTTCCGTCGATAATTTCGTAATTAGCACCACAAACTCCGTCAGCTGTAAGTTGCTCGTCGCGTCTTCAAAGTCAACCTTCCTTTTAGACATTAGCCTAAAGTTTTTGAATAATTTGAACAGCTTCCAAGCTTTTTGAATTTATTGCAATAAATAAACGAGACACTTTCGAAATCCCAGTGCGACGCTATGTTTTGTAATGGCTTCGTTTACCCCAAGTCTGATTTACGAGCGCGAATTGATCAAGTCACGTGACATGTCGTCTGTATGAATTGGCACTTAATAACTTTTTCCTAATTTAAGTGACAAGTGAACCATTTCAAACTGCTCTTTGAATGTTAGGCTACAAAATGCATCGACCTGTTTGTTCTCTTAATTTCAAGTTCTCGAGTGCGTATTTCATTAAAAGTTCGTATTTCTTTTGATATAATTTTCTATTTCTTAATTCATCATAAGAGAACGTTTTTTTATAATCAAGATTTTTAAAGAAATTTGTAAGGTTTTATATATCAATATATTTTCAACATCGATGACTTTATATATATTTTTCATATTTTTTATATCGGATATATTTAATTTTGTAACTAACATGAATATATCATACAGTAAACATTGGACTTTTGAGAGACACGTTTTTGATAAGCAGTTAAATTTTGTTAATATATATGGTCTATCATGTCATTATGTTATGGATTTTAAAGAAATAGAAAAAGTTGCAAAAGTTAATTTGGTGTCGTGTATTTGTTGTTTTCTTTGCAATGTTACAATATTTGGTACATTGGTCAAAAAATGTGCAATTTCGAAGCTGCAAATTATTTAACAAAAAGTAGTTTTGATAAATTCCCGTAAAATTGGTAAAAATGATTTTCTAGGAGCTTATTTTTCGGAAAGAAGCAAGCATACTTTTTTTAAATGAGCAATTGCGAAAAGAGCCAATTTCTACAGCCTATAGCCTTAAGTTTTGGTCAAAATAAGGACATTCAAAGAGAACCTATTTTAGTGACAAAAGTAAGCCTTTTGCCCTACTTTTGACGAACAATGACTAATGAGCACATTGAAAAACAGCAGATTCTTGCACAAAAGGTAAGCAATACTTTCTAGTCACAAATAACCACTTTTACAACAGCAGATCTTTGTGAGCGAGGCAAGCCTGATTTTTGAAAGGAGCTAATTTTAGCAAGAAACTACTTATCAGGATTTTCAAAAGGAATAGCAAAAGGGAAGGCCCCGCTTTTTTGTGAAAATTAGGAATTTTAGAATATTGGGTGTGAATTATGTGAATCGGAATCTTTTGGTCTGTTTACAAATACATTACAGTATATGTACCGTAGTAAAAATGAGTGCAAAATGCAAAATAAATTGTCCCAAAGTTTTGAAATTCTACGGTAATTGTTGGGTGGATAAGGGACCTCAACATTTTGATTGGGTGTGAACCACATTCCATGAGTCTGCATTCTGCAAGTTATGTTTGCTGCTGCAAGCAAGTAAGATATAAGAACCGCGTGACACAATAGGCCCAAAATGCATAATCTTATCTATAAGGGGCATACAGATTAGAGAAAATGGGGAAAGGGAAGGCAGGGAAGGACGGTCACAATTCTTATTGGGTGGGAACTGAACTGAATAAAAGTAGTACCATAAAAGTAGGAAATATTCTCAAAAAGTTCTATAGGCTCATTGGTCCCAAAAATGTGGAAATTTTAGTTGTTAGAGGTTTTAATAATTAGGGAGAAACAGGAAAGGGAGGGAGAGTTTGTTGAATTTTTCATTGGACGTGAATTGAACCACATCCCATCAGTCTGCTGACATGTAAAAAATAGACAATCTGCAGAGAAAACGATGGCAGAATAAGGAACAAATTTTCCATGAAAAGTCTGAATTCCTAATTTGAGGGTCTAACAAGTAGAGGGAGGGCTTGGTCGAAATTCTTTATTAGGTGTGAACCACATTCCATCAGTCTGCTGACAAGAACAATATACGTACCGCGCGTCAAACGCGAGCGTTCTGCAAAACGCGATTGACCAATGAGAAGCGTTTGTTTGGTTGACTTCCGCCATTTTGGGAGTGAGCTTGGCTGTGCTCATGAGGAAATAGAGAAGTGAAAGTATACCTCAAGTTTTGCTGCAAATAACTCATCCAAGATGACTGGAAGGCAACCAGCATGTGTTATAGATAATGGAACAGGGTATGAAGCTTTCTTTCAGTAATTAATGAACTGCTCCATCTTTCCAGGACGAAATAAACAAGGAGTCTTTATGGAGCTTTGGTGGCTAGGCCATCTTGGCTTATCAAAACTGCAGGGTATCTTTGTGCCGTTCCTATGTTCTAAGCGACAAGGAAGATGGTTCCTGAAATGTGTAGTTGAATAAAAGTGAAGTAAATGAGTTCGGCTATCACTTGTTTAATCTAATAACGAGCTATCAAACAGGTCAAATGTGCTGTTTTCGAAGTTAAGTTTCACTATCCAAATCAGTTGTTCCAAATCAAATGTAGCAAAAAAGTTCCCACATCAAAGAACAACTCGCTCCATACCTCAAATTTCGCTGCTAATAACTCAAGTAAGATGGCTATAAGGCAACCAGCAGTTGTTATAGATAATGGAACAGGTTATGGAGCTTTATTTCGCCAATTACTGAAGAACTCTTTCCATGCAATACACACAAAATAAAGAAGCTTCTGCTTTCATGTTTGGGCTAGGCCATCTTGCCTTATCAAAACTAGGGGGTATCTTTGTGCCCTTCCTATCATCTGAGCAACAAGGAAGGTGGTTGATTATTAATGAAACTCCCATTTTGGGTGTGGAAGCTTTCTTTTTTTATTGTACATAACTTTTTTGCGTGGAAACAAATGCCCAAAAATTGCAAAAAGGATCTTCTATATGTGCAGAAGTCAAATTGACAACAAAAATTCCAGTTCAGGAAAACAATAGCTGCAGTAGTTTCTGTACCTTTGTAAATTTTTAAAAAGACACGACTTTCATGTGTGTATTGCAAATTTTTCACTCCATATTGCAGTGAAGATATTCCTTCGAGTTTCTACACAGGCATTGGTGGTGCCAGAACCTGCACACCTGGAAAAGTTTTCAAAGCAAGCTCGTAAGCAAAACAACTAAAATGCTAAATTGCGCATTTGACAGAAAAAAGTTAGATGTCGCCTGTCTCTGTAGTGGAGACAAAAAAGTTTAATTTTCGTCAAAATTTGATAAAATTTATTGGAATAACGGAAGAAATTTGATAATGGTTTCTGGAAGGTTCTCTGTAAATTACACCATTTCCCCCACTTTTTTGGGCACTTTTGTTTTTAAGGAAGATTGCTTGAAACAACAAACAAAGACCTGAAGATACTGCATCTAAAGCCCGGTTTGCAGTAAATTGCAAATTGTTGCAGAGTGTCGGAAAAGTTGTGTTCTGCCACACTTTGCAACAGGTGTCACAGAGTGTCACAGAGATAGACAAATTTCTACAACATATTGCAACTCTCTGTGACACTATGCGATCAATTGAAATAGCTGTCTCAAAATTATGCGACCATTTGCTGTCTCTGAACAATAGATTCACATGATGTTGTTGTTGCCGTATGGTGTCGAATTTGGAACGAATGGAAATGTGCTGTCGCAGACCATCGCAGTACATGGAAAACCAAAACTCTGCGACCCTTTGCTACCCTCTGCCACGCCTAACAATTGAATGGAAACCAGTCTTAATCCAACCACACCCCTTCTTTGCCTATCAGATATGCAGTGTCACCATATTTTGGAAACCAGATAAAGATCTACCATATGTTTCTTTTTTAGGTATACAAAATTGGGGTTTGCAGGAAATACAGAGCCACAGTATATTATGCCCAGTGGTATGTATCAGATCTGTCATTACATTTGTTTGTTTATTACCATATGCAGGGGCGGCTCGGAGGGGAAAAAAGTAGGTAATAAATTGGCGAAGCCAAAAATTTTTTGGGCCACGCCCTTTTCTTCACCAGGAAACGCCCATATTTCGCTAATGGCATGACCACGCCCACCACCAAATCACACTAGATCTTAAACAGTTTTCGTAACAATTAATAACAGAGCATGTAAGTTTTTAAACATGACAATGATATTGAAAATTTAGTTAAAATGTGAAATGAAGAAAACTTTATTCAATGAAATTATTCTTTTATCGATTTCATGAAAACAAACACATTGGAGTCCATAGAGCCATTTTAGCCTCTTTTTGGTACACCTCCATCTTCATTGCTCCAGCGTCAACCTCACTCATATGCTAACCTTTTCCAAATTAAAAAAATTGTATCATTTCATAAACGCCAGTACTCGAGTCTTTCGACGTTTTATGTCGCGGTTGTAGGCCTTAGGCTTGCAGATTGCGGCTCTTTCTGTGTGAGATTACGAAGAAACAGTTTTATGTCTGGTCTTAACGGCTTCAACACTCTCAGCCTCCAAATGGGCAAGGTAATCGTTGGCAGATTTGATTACCTTGGCCTGAAAGATTTTGTTGTGTGGATGTCAAATGACCCAAGATCGCCTTTTTGGTGTGATGTTCTCTCAAAACGATCCCACATATGTTTATAGGACTTTACGGTTTTTAATGTTGATTGATATATCACCTATCACTAGGCAGGACCAGCAGTAAGACGTTTCTCTTCTCCGCCACAGGTCCACCACATATCCACGGAAAAGACTTGTACAACGAAATGCTCGTTCTTCTTGTTATTTTATTCTTGGACATGTCCTTCCATCCTTCTTAAATCAAGCACAATTGCTGTTCGTGATTTAATTTGTTATTTGTGTTGAACGAAGTGAGAAAATCTTCCAAACACCCCATCTATACTCGTTACCCAAAACTCGATCCATGACCTCCATGACAAAGCTTCATACTGAACTTTCAAAGGCTGTAGTGCGAAAGTAATCAGATTGCGGAATGACTATGTTGCTGCGAGGCACCTCGTGTTTTGATACCATTTATTCAATAGATACTGACGTCACGACGCCCAGAACTTTCAACGGCTGCAGTTCGAAAGTAATCAGATTGCGGAATGATTATGTTGCTGCGAGGTGCTCTCTGTTTTGATAATACTTATTCAATAGATACTTACGTCACAACGCCCACTGAAACAAACGGCGAGGTAATCAGGCAGGGCCACGATTACCTCGCGGCCATCCAAAGATATCTATTCGGCCATCATAATCCTCAAATTCAATAGCTATCACATTCAATAAAGATATTCGACTGTCTGTGAAACCAACAAAAGAAAGCAATGAGGTCAGTGAGTCAATATACGTCACAGAGCACCTCCAAAAGGCTCTGCCTTGTAACTATGCGCTACAAGGGTTCAACGCTTTCAAAACGTCCTGTTTTGGTTTTTGGATCTGTTTTTGAGAAATTAAGAAAAACTACGAAACTCTTGAAAAAAAATAGGTAATCAGCGATTACCTTGATTACCCCCCAGCGCCGCCCCTGACCATATGGCATTACTCAGTGATTATATATGTAAAAAGATTACAAATATATCTGATGAGTTTATACTACTATATTTTGTTTGTCTTTTATTTCAGCAATTGCTGTAAAAGAAACAGCAAAACTTGGCGGTAAAGGATCAATAAGAGGAGTAGATGATCTAGGTATGTTTTGGACTGTTTTCTTGTCTTGATTGTGGGTTAATCTTATTGGTTAGTGTGCTTATGTTAAAAGAAATCAAAGCATATAAAAGTGGCTCAAGCCATTTGCGGTCAAATTCTAGCCAATGAGATGTCAGTATTTCCTGTTGAAATAGATCAGTTACCCAAATATGGTTCGACACGTGTCAAGGTCTATTGTCTTTGTACAGCTATTTTTATCAACGGCTTATATATGCTTTGATTCCCTTTAAGATTATTTATTCATTGAGATGTTCTGCAATGAACTGTGAAAGAAAACTAATAAGGAGCGAGAATCTGAAGTGTATTTTAGCTATGAGCCTTGTGTACAAGAACACTGTTTTCTAGCCTAGGCATTCTTGAGAAAATTTTGAAGATTTCTTATCATAATGTTAGGGAATTCTTGATAATTCTTCAAAATAAAAATGCTTGCCAATAGCAGCACTCTTTTTCAGTAATTGCATTATGATGTTTACTGTTATGTGAGTTACTGACACCTTAGATAACAATTTGATTTCAGTAGTTGTTGTCTAGTAATAGTTGTAGATATTATCTACATGTAATGGTATTATCATATCTGCTGTGTCTCAATTTCAGACTTTCACATTGGGGATGCTGCAGTAGACATTCCATCATATTCAACCAAGGTAAGTTGAAATCAGAGAATTTGTCCTTTAAATTGTGATATGGCCAAACTTCACAATTCATGCCAAAGCAGGTATTGTCAGCTAGAGTATTCTAGTGGACTGCTTCTCAATTTTTCTGAAGAAGAAAGTTCTCTAAAAATGTTGCCCATTTTAACAAAACTTCTTCATAACAAAATTGTCACACTATGGAAGAAATTGCTGATTTTCTGCATACTAAATGTTGTAACTATTTTGTCTTTCTCTTCCACAATAAAGGTTTTCCCAGCAACAAATCTGTGAAGATGTTTTTGGTCAAAATATGACCTGACAAATGCCACCACGTTTTTTATTCACCTGGTATGCATATAACTTCTTTTGTTTGTTTTATTTTAGTGGCCTATCAGGCATGGAATTGTAGAAGATTGGGATTTGATGGTATGTATTTGCACATTTCTCAATTTGCTGCATCCTAAAAATTGTTCTCCTCGTCATTCTGATAACTTTCTTGTGAATTTTATTTCATTTTTCAGACCTTTGACAATAAAATATCAAATTTTTATATTTCAGGAGCGTTTCTGGGAACAATGTATATTCAAATATCTGAGAGCTGAACCAGAGGATCATTATTTTTTACTGGTAAGTTTTTATTTATTTACATTTTCATGGTAGGAATACTGTCATTTTGAATCTTCAGCATAATATTAAGGATGAGATAGAATTTATTGAGAAAGAATTGTGAATATATCTGGCATCCATTTTTATGATTACGAAGGCATCTGGTCTACCCCATCCAGACAATCTGGCATCTGACATCTGGTTCCATGGCTGACAGTAAATCTGTCTGTTAAAAATGGCAATGGAATAATCACTTAAACAAGAGAGTAGCAAGAGAGCTCTGACTTAAAAGTTAATGCTTAAAATTATTCAATTCACGATATATTAGGCTATTGTAATTGTTAATGTTGTTGTTGATGTTTGTAATAAAAGCATTTCTTACTTAAAATACAATGTATATATTTGTCATGAAATTCTTTTTTAGACTGAACCACCTTTGAATACACCAGAAAACAGAGAGTACACTGCTGGTATGATGTCTCAGTAGTTTGCCCATTGTTAAGCTTTACGTGTTAATGTTTTGTTCTTTAATAGGTTGCCAAATTTGACACAATTTACAACACTTTCTTTGTGTTCTCAATTCTTAATTACTTTGATCAGGGTTATTGAGCGGTCGTTGCAACTTTTTAGATTTGAGGGAACCCCAATTTTTTTAATGTGAAGCCTGGTGTGAATTCCCTAAGTCTATATCATCACTACAGAAGTATTCATTTACTAAGGGTGTGTTTGATTGGTACCAATTCTGAAAATGGTAGACTTGGCAGACTCGGAATTTGTGTTTGATTTACTCCTAAATTCTCAAAACGGTAGGTTTGGTAGGTTTGGAAGGCCTTCTGAACCTTCTGTTCCAAAGGCAGAAGGTTTGGCCCACTTTGGAGAGATTCTCATTTCATTAACAAACCCTGGTGGTGAATCCGAAACCTACCGTTTCCAAGATTTCTGTGTTTGATTGGGAAATATATTTCCATCTCTGCGAAGTCTAATGTTTTCAGAATTTGGTTGGTTTGGAATTACCAATCAAACACACCCTAATTTAGATGGCTGGGTTTTAATTAGATTATAGACCTCGAAAGTAGGGGAAGGGGGCTTTATTCACCTGGTATGCTGCATTTTGTAAAGTTGAAGGATCAAGATATATTGATACATTCTTCTTCCTTGCAGAAATCATGTTTGAATCTTTCAATGTGCCTGGGTTATATATTGCTGTGCAGGTAAATTCTATATCTAGCAGTTTGAACGTTATTGTTGTAACAGAAAACAGCTGGGTAGATCATCTCACTTCAACTTCTTGATAGTATCTAACTCTTGTGAGCATCAGATAAAAATTACTTTCAGCTTGTCAAAGTAGGGTTTTAGTGTTCAAGGCTATCTTCAATGTTCTACTATCAAAAGACTCCTTAAACGTTTTTTTATATACATATCAATGAATAATTACCAAAACTACGACAACAAAAGTTATATTAATATAATTCAAATTTTTATAAGAAACTAAAGTTATAACACAAAATGTATTAACCATACAATTACAACATAATACGAGACGATTTACAGGACGATACCACAGAAGGTATGATCATGCACATCTCTCCTGCAGCCAACAAACAAAACGAAAAAACAGTCAACAAAACAACATTGACCAACAAACGAGAAGCAGATACCGTTTTTATTCCAATTAGCACCCAAGGCACTTAACTTCTTAAACTGCAACCTTTGAAGCATGGGAGACCACTGCTTCAGTTGCAAAGAGCAGACAGCAAAATTGTTACACTGTGAAAGAAAATTAGAGATTGAGTGAAAATATGATTAAAACTGTATATACTCTTTGGCTTCTTGAAATGGTAGACTTTTGAGAGATTGTTGTCGTTTTCTTTTGGGATTTCTGAAAGCGAATGATTCTGAAGAATGGCAATAATCCTTGTTCACAACACGAAAACGTTAGAAAATTGAATGCCTTACTGCAAGCAACTTTTTGCATAACAACAGGACGATGCAATGTAATGGTTTCAATTCGACCGGTCGAATTTTGCCTACCCTTACTTATCAAGTATGTGCTTGTCTTCATGTTTTCCTCTCATCTCTCCGAATTTTATCGTTTTCAGATAGCATGTTAGGTTGTTCATGGCAAGTCTGTAATGCCTATTCGAAACTTTAGAATACGCCCAGAAGAATACGACCAAACGAATTTTTGCTCTCGAAAGCAGTTCGACCGAAAAGCAACACTTTTCTTATCTTGCTATCTTTTTATCAAATTTTAGCTAACTTCGTTATTTTTAGGCTGTGTTAGCTCTTGCTGCTTCTTGGACATCTCGACAAGTTGGTGAAAGAACTTTAACTGGTACAGTTATTGATTCAGGAGATGGTGTTACTCATGTTATCCCTGTGGTAAGTGAATTGTCATTTATATTGGCTGTCTCTTATTGATCGGAAGCTACAGTGTAATTTAAACAGCAACAGTCTTTTTTCAGCTATAGGTTAGCTTTAAGGCGTTAAATTCTTTTGATCATCTTCAATTATCAATATGTCTTGAGCAAACTTAAAGTGCTGCTTTTTTCGTTGAAATCTTTTCAGTCCCAAAAAATATCCTCCCGTTTGAAAAGTTACAAAAATTTGATTACAAGGCCGATCTTCAAATTTCTTTTTTTGGCAAGTAGATCAAAGACCAAATTATTTTCCAGTATAGCTAGATTTGTAATTTGTTTAAAAATTAGCACCTTTAGCTCTTTTTAGGGCTGCCTCGTTTTGAATCATACTGCAAAAAAGCACTGATGATCACCAGATCAATTTCTTTTCGCATGTTAAGCTTTTAAGTTGGTCATAAATGACAGAAAGAAACGTACACTGTCATTGTCACTGTCATTGGAGACTTAAAGGATAATAGAAAATTTGAAATTTTTTTATTCTTAGACAAAATTGACTATTTCACTTGAAAATTAGGGCTCAAAATGAGGTTTTTCAACGTGTAATTTTTTAACCTTAAGGTATTGAAAAGAAACATTTTATCATCTTTAAATATCATCTTTGGTGATTTTTTAAACAGGAGTACTTTTTTGAGACACCCGGTAGTTGAACGATATACCAGATCAAGGCTTTAATTCTTTCCATTTTGTACTGGTAAACTTTTGAATAAGCAAATCAGGGAAGAGATCAAGATTTATCTTTGTTCTGTAAGAGAGCAAGATTCATGGGATTATTATAAATTGTTTATTTCCATTGTCTTCAAACAAAAAGTCTTTGTGTTACCTGACAGTTGGGGGGGGGCGACCGCACCCCCTCGTCACCCCTCCTAGTGTCCGCCACTGCTTCTAAACCTTGTCGAATGAGCCTTAATAAAGTGATTTCCATAATTTTTATAAAACTTCAGTGAAAGGTTTAATGTCGATTACAAAAAGGAATTGAGTAAATAATTTATTATCTTTATTTTAGGCCGAAGGATATGTCATCGGTAGCTGCATCAAGCATATTCCAATTGCAGGCCGGGATATCACATATTTCATCCAACAACTTCTGAGAGAAAGAGAAACTGGGATCCCTGTCGAACAGTCCTTAGAGACGGCTAAAGCTATCAAGGTATTTAACAAACGTTTTGATCTTTGCAGCCAGCTTCTTTGTCTTCCAGTAGCTACAACAGAAGTTACTATTAGTGCTATCTTTAAGACGTAATTATAAAGTTTAGATTAGAAATTACATTTAGTTTCGATTCAAATAAAGAAATAGATATGAGTTCGTAAAAGAGCCTTGAGAATACTTCTTGAAGAAATCGAGCTTTGATGAACTTCTACAAAAGATAGATGACTGTAGGGTCCATGTGAAAAAATCTATGCAACTTGATGATAGAGATACATAAGTGCCTATCGTCTGAAAACCCATCCTTTATGTGGAGTATTCATCAACGAAAGGAACTAAAATTTAATCTAAGATCAGGTTCACTGTTAATGCTGTCATAAGCTAAAACTACAACATATNTTTGATTTACTACTGACAAATTTCGAAGATCAAAATCTTTTCCGGGTCTTGAGTGGGATACATGGGGCGTTGACGTCGTTTTTGCGTCAGGGCAAATGAACCCAAAGGATAAATTTGAAATTAAGAAACTTTTTGATAATATAGAATCCGACTAGCAGCATCAAAGACAAATTGGCTTGAAGGTGACTGTGTCTTTAGTACTGAATCCCCAAACGTTCTTCTACAGAAAGCCATGCTAGGGTACTCGGGCACTTGTATAACAGGTTTGATGGCAAGGGAATAAAAGTGTGGGTGGTCCAGGGATGTATATTCTTACCGTGACCCCCCTGTTGTTGGACGGCAGCCAAATGACTAGAGCAGGTAAAATTTGATAAAATTTAATTGACAGGAAGCAAATATTTGCCTCGAAGACAGGGCAGCATTTTAAGAACAATTTGGGGGGCGCCCATTAGGCAAGCTGGAAAGAATATAAACCCCCTGGGGGTTACCAGAAAGATATTGCTTAAAGGAGCTCTATGGAAATTTAACACATGGCTGTTTCTTTTTTGACATGAAATCGGGATAAACGACAACAAGGATGCAAATTGCCTTGATAAAGTAAGTGACGATATTTTGTGACAATCTACGTGTAAAGGTTACCCCCTCCCCGTCCCCCTCCCCCCAACAAAGCTAATCGCCATCTTGAACTATTACCGTTTTATTATCAGGTTATGAAAATAAAGAAATTTGTCATTCTTGGATTTTGAGCAGATGTATCTAGTTTTATATCAATGCCGTTGTCTTTTAGTTCGCACTGTCTTCGTAGTCGCTTTCCGCTTGCTTTTGCCGCGCGCGTGAATGCGCCTGAGTTGCAGTGACCACAGCTGATCGTAGAAGTTGAACTAATAAGTATGAAAATATACTAACAAGGATTTGAAGCAAGCAAGCAACATTTGGTTGTTAATGCAACCGTGTATTTGGGTAGCTATACAGCTGATGTGGGCCTGTGGTGCCTCAGCTTGTGCCCTCAGATTTACCTCCGAGTGCTCATTTACCAACCTCAGCAGCATGGACAGCTGAGTTGGCTGTTGGTTTGTGGTTTGTAGTGCCGACGACGGGATTCAAACCGACGCAGCGCAGGTAGACCTCACAAGATTCGAAACACTGCGCTGTAACCACGTGGCCATACCACCACTGGTAGTACCACCAACGACATTTCTTCCACGGCGTTTCAAAAGTGGTTGTATTCAAAATATTTTTGCCGAGCGCGTAAATGCTCCTTCGTTGCAGTTACAGCGCTTGAGGAGATTTAAAGTCCCCCCAACGACATGGTTTTCACTTTCACGCTATTATCATAGTCCTATTCCGCTTGCTTTTGCCCGAGGGCTAACTTAAGTTTCCATGATACAGGGTTATGCCATTCAGAGCATGAAAGTGCTACCCATAAATCCGGGGAAATTTCTGAAAAGTATGCCCATAAATCCGGAAAAAGCCGAAAAATTATAATAAATCTGCAAAAGTGAAAAAATAACCACTTAAATGTAGTTTTATAAAAAATTATACCCATGAATCCAGAAATTTCAAAACCGTTTAAAACCATACTCATAAATCCGGATTCTATCGTAAAATGGGTACCCTAGAAATTGGCAGAACCCCGTCCCATGGAGTACTTAAGTTATCCCCCTGGGTGTTTTCGTACTGCGTATAGGTATAATACGTGGCAATTCCTAGATCTGCAGTTCTTTTTCAGTGTTTTTGTTGGCCCGTTTACTCGCTCTCCATAGAATTTATCCCCTCAACATGATATCTAAATTGACTTACTGTATATTTTTTTTAAACGATCCATATGCATTTTATCCCGTATTCGCAAAATCTTTCCATTGTGTTTACTTTCAGGGAATGCAGAGGTTTTTGATTGGAAACTAAATCGCTTCAAATCTGCTCCAGAGCAAAGTTTTTGTTGTGCGGCGCTGGTTATTAGCGGTGAAACGTGAGATAATAAACCAACGGGGAGCACTTGATATGGGAGCACTTGATATGGGATCAGTCGAAGTTTAACCCTCGTGATTTGCTGTGTACTGTGGGAAACTGAGGATATTTCTAGAAAAAGATTTTACAAGAGGACTGGAGATATACGCGAACTTTGAGAATCAGACGCTTGAGCTAGTGTATAGATGACTATGGCTAGTGTAATCCGACTACTACAAGGTTTGCGAAAACACTAAAGTGGTTTTCATCATTGCTTTCCATCAACCAGCCAAATGCTTCGAAGATAGAGATCTGCCTCTTATGGATGTTTTCAGCCTCACTTTCGCATCTGTTTTTATGAATACATGGTAAAACTAGTGACGAGAATAACAGCACAAGCATGAATCAATATTTTGCAGAGATTTTGACTTTTAATATTTTGCCTCACCCCCCCCCCCCCCCCCCATTATACATACTGAAGTTGAATACAACTGCATCACCCTGGCTATTTCCTGTTACCTATGAACTAAAACGACAGTTCTGTAATTCATCGTCTTATGCAGTGTTATTTGATAAAGGGATAGACTTTCACAACATACTCAAGTTAGTCAAATTATTTTAGCCGAACTCTGCTGCGAATGCGTTTCATCATAAACCCGCGAACCTTATTTGGGCAGCGATAAGAAAAACCCGTTCGGTCTGAAGTTAGCTCAGGCTAAATCATAGCGTGTAAACCACAGAAACTTTGTGGCCGCCGGTAGATTTCCTGTAATAATCCAAAATTTACTTGCGTTATACACGTATTTTTTTATGAGAAACTCTTTATGAGAAACTCAGGTCTCAGATCCTCATAAAATTAAGAAACTCGAGTACTGGAAGAATATGCAACGAGTACTGCAACTTTTTAGTTGTCTGAAGCACCCGTTCATTTGTTGTACCTTATTACTCGATTACATGAGTGATGCATAAACAGAAGCGAGGTTTTATGCATAAACAGAAGCGAGGTTTTACAAAACTGGCCATAAACTGTTCTCGAAGGCACAGGAGATCTCCCACCAATAAATACAACATGAATTTGAGGAACCTTCTAAGAAAATGTTAAAAAACCTTCAGTACTCAAAATCTGATAATTTTAAGAAAGTTTCAGTACTGGGTTTAATTTCTTAGTTTCTTTAAAAAAATGCGTGTATTAAATTCCCATTGTCCGACGTCCTAATAAGCGTATTATAAATCGGCAGTTGAAATATGAATCTTGTTGTATCACTCTACACCGAAACTGAAGTAAATCTTATCCCTGGATAATGCAAGTTCAAACTTTAGTGAAGAGGGATGAAGTGACCTGCTTATTTTATTGGTTATTGGATTTTGGCATTGTGTTTTTATTGGTTGAGTGGGAGTGGTATGAATTTAGGGATCTTCGCGCATTAAGAGTACCTCGCCGTTCGCTATTATTGGCAAGTTACTATCATTTTGGGAGGCTTAAAGACTTTTATTAAGAAAGCTTAAGTAATTTGGCTTCGGCTTAAGAATGCATTCTCGTTCTTCGAGTAATTTTCTGTGAATGGATCAAAATACACTGGACATTGCTGTAGTGTACACCAAATGATTCAAACCCTTAATTCAAACTTTGATCAACTCAAGCAAGGTCTCAAACACAGCGTTCAAGACTTCTTATGAAAAATTGAGGAGCTCCTCCACAGCAGTTGCACAAACAAGGAACGATTTTTTGGGGCACCCTGTTGAAATGTTTCCCTGCTACCTTGGGAGTTATCAACAACCTTTTCGAAAAAGCTTGATCTCATAGAGGTTGCACAAAGTGGGAACCCATATAATCTGAGAAACCCTCCAAGTCGTAGGCACGAATTCTCTTTTAAATATGGAATCGAAGCACTCAACGTCTGTTTTAAGAGTGATTTACTTCGATGCTTCGACAGTTAAATTTTAGTACTACACTATATTATCCTTCCGTTGGCCCAGTATTTAAGCGGGCGAAACTTGGATACTCTATACTTGGATAGCGTACCCGGCAGTGGTGGATCCAGCCCGAAGTTGAAGGGGGCAACTCGACATACTACATTAGTTTGTTTTTTACTAACTAATGCCTGTGTTCTACTAAATAATTGTATATTTTTTCCTACATTCGGTAGAAAAGGGGAGCCAAGCAGAGTTTTCCTTTCGAAGCTCCCCTAAATCCGCCATTGACACCCGGTATGTTCCGCTCCTCGTTCTCCAAGCAAAGAAACAGTGTAGAAAACCTGATCGATCTTATTTTAATGAATGGTCAACCATTGACCACGACGACTCCATAGGAATCTACGGTATATGGGTTAGCAGTGGGCCACCGTAGGTTAGTGACCCATCCCTACGTCGGTGATTGGGTATTCATTCCCATAGCTACTGTATCTTTACCTCTAACCGAGTTTTTGCGATAAAATTTTTGGATTACGTTTTGCGTTTGGAGCAAGATAAGAGATTGGAGTTCCATGTCGTCATAGTATAATGGTTCTTTTGAAGAAATATTCGACGAGAGAAAGAATTTTTTTGCGTTAGCTATTAAAGTAAGTTCATGGAATTTCTTTATCCAATTTCATTGAGCCATACATTATTTTATAGCGAAAACGGTACGGTAGATGTAAAAATTTGATCCACTATACTCAGACTTACGTTGTGGATCATTACCGAAGCCCAAGAGACCAACCCCTGCCGGCTAGCACAGACTTCAAATCTTAAAAAGCAAATGGCTATTAATATATTTTTGGGAAGATTGATTGCCGATCTGACTACCGTTGATTTTTTTGATATCTTTATCATTTTCAAAATTACAATGTTTTCTATATTTCAACTTGTTTGACGTCGTGACGTCGTCAAATTTCCAAATCGTAAACCTGGATAGCAAAAGACTTCTGTTTACCACTATTAAATTTCTCAAAGAATAAAAGTTTCAACAGACTAACATAAAACAAAGTATGGCTCGAAGTGTTTAAATTCGTAAAGAAATTTCGTTAGTATAAAACAACTATTTACTGTAACAAATCTAACGTTTTCTGATCGGAGATCGAAAGAGATCGAAATCAACAACAAGATTACGAGTATTTGCCTGCTAACTAAAATTGGATTAAGTTTGCTTCTTATCCAGAATTCCGCACTAAACTATGCTTCTATGACGCAAAATACTACTTTGCGACGCTTTTAGTAAGATTTAGGTAAATTTAGGTGGTTGGTGCTCTTTCTGTTTAACGTTTGCTGTACATGAAGCATTTGCAGATGGCTTTCTAAACTAAGATCTCGAATATAGAGACGGATGGATGCTGGAACGCTGGACAAGTTTTGCAATGCTTGAGGGCAAAGATGCAATGCTGCTGTGCGACGCTTTTAGTAATATTTAGGTAAATTTCGGTGGTTAGTGCTCTTTCTGTTTAACGTTTGCTGTACATGAAGCATTTGCAGATGGCTTTCTAAAGTAAGATATCTATGCAGAGACGGATGGATGCTGGAACGCTGGACAAAGTTTAGCGATGCTTTAGGACAGAGATGCAATGCTGCCGTGCGACGCTTGAAGGAAGATTCAGATACATGATCACGGTTAGTGCTCTTTCTTTTTGCCTTGTGCTGTACATGCAGCAGTTGCAGATGGTTTTCTTAAGTAAGATCTCGTATGCAGAGACAGATGGATAATGGAACGCTGAACAAGATATTTCATTGGTACATAGCAAAAAAAGCTGAGCTAGAGGCTGCAAATTGGAGAAGTTGTCAAAATATTTTAAGATCTACATGTTTAAAACAACTATTTTACTTCGTGATGCTAGTATTTTGATAATTTGACGCCGATTTGCGTTATTTGCATCGCTGCCGAATTGAAAATCAATTTTGTGGTTGCTTGAAAAGGGAACATGGGGAAATCAAAGGGAACCTTGTCTTGACTCACTGACAAGGATAGATACTCTAATCTATCGTCCACGTCGAGAAAGGAGTGAAATTGGACTTGCACAAGTTCCAAACAGCTCACAGCTGGATAGCCGGATGGATTTTGGTCCGGCTGGATTTGGATCTGGCTGGATTTTGGTCCGGCAGGTGGCTTTTCTTACCTTAATTTTTGACCAATAGTAATAAAGATTTTGAATTGCATGCAGTTGGGTCAGACAAACATCCTTTCAAGGGAGGTTACAAACGTCTCATGAATAATTAACGAGTAGCTGTTCGGAACAAATCGTCCTTCCTTTTTCTCCTTCTTTTTTCTTTTAAGATAATTTGCGGAAGTCGAGAATGAAATAAAACGGGAAAAGATGGAGAAGGAAGGACGCTGGTTCAATGCGCACACACAGTGTTTGTTTTCGCCAATCATTTTGATACCCAGGGTGGATCATACTCCAGATGCACAGGATAGTGTCACCTTGCTGTGACACACAAATATTTGCTTACAAAAATTCATCGTTCTGTCCTGTTTTCCCGAGAAGTTAATTATTAAGTTTTTGGAGCCACCTATAGCTTAACATTTTTGCCTTGCATTTAGAAATTCCTAATTCAAATTTTGAAACTAATCGCAAATCTCAAAAATTCGAAATTACAAAAACATTTTTTGCTTTAATTAGTTTAAATTCCAAATTACCAACAGCGTAATTTAACTGATCGCAAATTTAAAAAACTGACAAATGCGCTCTTGGCTCTATGATTAAGTGATTTTCATGAAGACCCAGATTTGGCTGCGTTCGAACAATGATTATTGATTGATGATCGACGGTCTTCCTAATTGAATTCTACCCACAATATAAATCACTCTAAAATTCTTTGATTTGTGGTAGGACTTCGATAAATTTCATTCTTCAAAACAAATATGTATTAGAGCTACAAAAAAGTAATCTTTATATTTGTTCAGTTGTTTGCACGTGCGGCTATAATTATTCAAATGTATACGAAGATATTGATAATAGATAAAATATAAGCCTTGAATATTACGATTATATTTGTTCGTCGTGTTTAATTTACAAATTTTAAAACTAGCAAATCAGCTTTCTATTTTGCATTTATTTAAACAAACATCTATTCGTAGAACACAAAATCCACTTGCTGTTCTTGCAAATATTGATTTGAAGGCCCTTATCCAACCATGGTCCTGTGAGTGCTCTGTTTTATGAAAATGAACAATATTTGTGGTCTACGAAAATGGCTGCCTTACTAGAAATCTACGCGCAAGGGCTGCCGGTTGAACAAGAGCCTTTAATTGTTCACTGTTTACTATCTTCTCGTGTTCTAGTTTTAAAGCAAAGGGTACCGAGTGTTGATGTGAAGATGTCCATGTTGAAATGATTCACTGGATTTTGGTAGCTTCCCAAAGTTCTCCGAACAACTAAAGGAACAAAGCACACTCTAAAGGCCTTAAGAGATCCAAAGAACGCCGAGTAACTGAATGCCTGAAGAACGCCGTACAAGTAAAGGCGTAATGTCGTGGAATAACTAAAGTCCCGAAGTACGCTGAATGACTGTACTCCGAACAACTAAAGACCAAAAGTTCACCGAAAAAGTTAAGCACAGGTACGCGGAATAACCAGAGGCTGGAAGCACGCCATTTTATAGAAGACAGGAACAGGTAAAAAATCTTTTCATTCTTATTTTGTTTTCGTATTGTTAAATGCATTGTGCAATGCAACCCTAACTTACTCGGTACCAGTTCAATTTTTTAACCGTGAGATTTAATGCCATTGTTTTCGCCAGTGTAGGTTTTACCGCGCGACAAACCATGGAAGTAGTGGTAAAACATAGTTCGCTCCTGCCATTTTCTATTGTATGCCATACATATGAGAACTATAGCAGAGACGATCTTCCTACCCTTTAGACAAAGCATATATTGCTTCCAAAATTTGTTTGTTTTTCCACTACGCCCTTCTCATTAGTCTAACGCAAGAGATTCGCTAATCAATCTGATTGGCTATTTGAATTACGGTTCAAAAGGGCGTCTGCGTCTGCCTGGTTAAAAAGATGTCTGAGATCATTGGTTTTAGAAACTTTGGGCAGAGAAAGTAAATCACTTGGCATTTTGGTTTCAGGATAATCGACACCTCTTCAAATCAGGCCAATCACACTGCGAAGAAACTAGGCACAAAAACGCAAAATTAGGCCTAATTTGCCTGTTTTTACCATCCTTTACAATACCCTTTGCTGCCACAAGGAAATTAAGATCTTGCTGCCGCAGGGAAAATATTTTGGAATATGTGATCCCGTCTAAATTTAGCTGCAGCAGAAGGTATTACGAAAGATGTTAGGTGAGGCAACAGTGGCCTAAATTTGCTTTCGTTGTTGTTTTTAAGCAATACGATTGGCCAAATTCATTGAATTGTGACTAATTTTTCAGCTAATCAAGATTTTGTGCATATACTGCAGTGTCCTAATACCCATGCTTAGATCCTAGATATTTACAAAATACCACCATACACAAAGCCAAACAATTTTATAGTTCGAGGTTTTACCCAGCATGCCTGTTTCCAGCCTATTAACAGTTATACAAATACACTACTAACATCTTTACAGCCATGAATTTATTACCAATTTATCTCGATCGCTAACTGTTCCTTATGCAACACAAAGCTGTGGAAAACCTGGAAACACCACTACCTTATAACCCTAAACCTATCTCTCTCTATAGCTTGCACTTTCTTATATACAAAGTTATTAAAATGTCTACAAATACATTGCTTTACTCATAACTTTTAATGTTATTACGAACCAACTGTTTTGTATAATGCATGGTTTTTCAAATCTTCCATACCCACGCAGTACTTCATGCATAATTTGGCAGGTTAGAGTTAACCTGCTTAATGCTTAGTTGGCTGATTAAAGATTTCTTGTGAATTTATTTGGAATTTGGATTTTGACGCTTAAGTTTCTGAGAGCATCCTCATTTATACCAGCACAGAGATTGAGAAGATGAATATGTGTCGATGATTCTTCGATATTGGAGACTGGAACTCTCGTGGAACTGCCTGAAAGGTCTGGGTGAAGCTAACTAAACTTTCTAACGAAAGACGGGGAAAATCAGTCGGGCAATGTTGTTGGCAGCGAATTGGTGAGTTGGTAAATTCATACTATTTCAGAAAGAAGTTACACAGTTTGAAAAATTAGAGAAAATAAAAAATCCGGCAAAGCAATTTACGGATTTTAAATCGCAGAATGTGTATGCTATTGTANTTTTCTTTTAAGATAACTTACGCAAGTCGAGAATGAAATAAAACGGGAAAAGATGGAGAAGGAAGGACGCTGGTTCAATGCGCGCACACAATGTTTGTTTTCGCCAATCATTTTGATACCCAGGGTGGATCATACTCCAGATCCACAGGATAGTGTCACCTTGCTGTGACACACAAATATTTGCTTACAAAAATTCAACGTTCTGTCCTGTTTTCCCGAGAAGTTAATTATTAAGTTTTTGGAGCCACCTATAGCTTAACATTTTTGCCTTGCATTTAGAAATTCCTAATTCAAATTTCGAAACTAATCGCAAATCTCAAAAATTCGAAATTACAAAAATATTTTTTGCTTTAATTAGTTTAAATTCCAAATTACCAACAGCGTAATTTAACTGCTCACAAAGTAAAAAAACTGACAAATGCGCTCTAATTAAATGAATTTCATGAAGATTGATTGATTGATGATCGATGATCGTCCTAATTGAATTCTACCCACAATATAAATCACCCTAACATTCTTTGATTTGTGGTAGGATTACGATAAATTTCATTCTTCAAAACAAATATGGATTAGAGCTACAGAAGAGTAATCTTTATATTTGTTCAGTTGTTTGCACGTGCGGCTATAATTATTCAAATGTATACGAAGATATTGATAATAGATAAAATATAAGCCTTGAATATTACGATTATATTTGTTCGTCGTGTTTAATTTACAAATTTTAAAACTAGCAAATCAGCTTTCTATTTTGCATTTATCTGAACAAACATCTATTCGTAGAACACAAAATCCACTTGCTGTTCTTGCAAATATTGATTTGAAGGCCCTTATCCAACCATGGTCCTGTGAGTGCTCTGTTTTATGAAAATGAACAATATTTGTGGTCTACGAAAATGGCTGCTTCACTAGAATTCTACGCGCAAAGGCTGCCGGTTGAACAAGAGCCTTTAATTGTTCACTGTTTACTATCTTCTCGTGTTCTAGTTTTAAAGCAAAGGATACCGAGTGTTGATGTGAAAATGTCCATGTTGAAATGATTCACTGGATTTTGGTAGCTTCCCAAAGTTCTCCGAACAACTAAAGGAACAAAGCACACTCTAAAGGCCTGAACTTCACCGAATACCTAAGAGATCCAAAGAACGCCGAATAACTGAATGCCTGAAGAACGCCGAACAAGTAAAGGCGTAATGTTCTGGAATAACTAAAGTCCCGATGTTCGCTGAATGACTGTACTCCGAACAACTAAAGACCAAAAGTTCACCGAAAAAGTTAAGCACAGGTATGCGGAATATCCAGAGGCTGGAAGCACGCCATTTTATAGAAGACAGGAACAGGTAAAAAATCTTTTTATTTTTATTTTGTTTTCGTATTGTTAAATGCATTGTGCAATGCAACCCTAACTTACTCGGTACCAGTTCAATTTTTTAACCGTGAGATTTAATGCCATTGTTTTCGCCAGTGTAGGTTTTACCGCGCGACAAACCATGGAAGTAGTGGTAAAACGTAGTTCGCTCCTGCCATTTTCTATTGTATGCTATACATATGAGAACTATAGCAGAGACGATCTTCCTACCCTTTAGACAAAGCATGTATTGCTTCCAAAACTTGTTTGTTTTTCCACTACGCCCTTCTCATTAGTCTAACGCAAGAGATTCGCTAATCAATCTGATTGGCTATTTGAATTACGGTTCAAAAGGGCGTCTGCCTGGTTAAAAAGATGTCTTAGATCATTGGTTTTAGAAACTTTGGGCAGAGAAAATAAATCGCTCGGCATTTTGGTTTCAGGATAATCGACATGCCTCTTCAAATCGGGCCAATCACACTATGCGAAGAAACTAGGCACAAAAACGCAAAATTGGGCCTAATTTGCCTGTTTTTGCCATCCTTTACAATACCCTTTGCTGCCGCAGGGAAATTAAGATCTTGCTTCCGCAGGGAAAATGTTTTGGAATATGTGATCCCGTCTAAATTTAGCTACAGCAGAAGGTATTACGAAAGATAGTAGATGAGGCAACAGTGGCCTAAATTTGCTTTCGTTGTTGTTTTTAAGCAATGTGATTGGGAAAATTCATTGAATTGTGACTAATTTTTCAGCTAGTCAAGATTTTGTTCATATACTGCAGTGTCCTAATACCCATGCTTAGATCCTAGATATTTACAAAATACCACCATACACAAAGCCAAACAATTTTATAGTTCGAGGTTTTTACCCAGCATGCCTGTTTCCAGCTTATTAACAGTTATACAAATACACTACCAAAATCTTTACAGCCATGAATCTATTACCAATTTATCTCGATCGCTAACTGTTCCTTGTGCAACACAAAGATGTGGAAAACCTGGAAACACCACTACCTTATAACCCTGACCCTATCTCTCTCTATAGCTTACAGTTTCTTATATACAAAGTTATTAAAATGTCTACAAATACATTGCTTTACTCATAACTTTAAATGTTATTACGAACCAACTGTTTTGTATAATGCATGGTTTTTCAAATCTTCTATACCCACGCAGTACTTCATGCATAATTTGGCAGGTTAGAGTTAACCTGCTTAATGCTTAGTTGGCTGATTAAAGATTTCTTGTGAATTTATTTGGAATTTGAATTTTGACGCTTCAGTTTCTGAGAGCATTCTCATTTATTCCAGCACAGAGATTGAGAAGATGAATATGTGTCGATGATTCTTCGATATTGGAGATTAGAATAAACCCCAAATTGCCCTAACCGAAAGGTCCGAATGCAGTTAACCTGAGTTGGCAGATTTCTTGTGAATTATTTTGGAATTTGAATTTTGACGCTTAAGTTTCTGAGAGCATTCTCATTTATTCCAGCACAGAGATTGAGAAGATGAATATGTGTCGATGATTCTTCGATATTGGAGACTGGAGCTCTCGTGGAACTGCCTGAAAGGTCTGGGTGAAGCTAACTAAACTTTCTAACGAAAGACGGGGAAAATCAGTCGGGCAATGTTGTTGGCAGCGAATTGGTGAGTTGGGAAATTCATACTATTTCAGAAAGAAGTTACGCAGTTTGAAAAATTAGAGAAAATAAAAAATCCGGCAAAGCGATTCACGGATTTTAAATCGCAGAATGTGTATGCTATTGTAATTTTGCTCCNTCCTCGTCGTTGTCAAGATGTCGTTCATCTACCAGTGAATCACCCCACAAGGTTTCAAGATGAATAAAATTGGTTTCTTTTGAAGAAAGAGTTCTTCTTGAAACATGGCAACAGCAAACCGACATGGTGCTGATTATTTTGAGATTATATCGGTAAGTTTTAAATGATTTTTACGACGATAAGATTTGTTTCATTCCCTCGGTGTTGTCTGCAAATCTTATTGCTTCCGTCAGCGGCATTTATATTACTTGCTGTCTTCTGAGCTTTTTAATACTTTTTTGCGCGCTTTTTTGCCAAGTTGATAGAAATTTATTGTTAATTTTTGCCGAAGTTTGTTTATCAAAAACTAGGCCTATTCATGCAAAGTTAACTAATCTTGGGGATTGATAGAATCAGGTCCCTTTCGTGCAGAGTCTCATTTGTCCTTCCACTTCAAGAAGTTCCAAGGTGGACGTTTTAGATTGCAAGTAACATGACCTATTGGTCCATCCAAAGCAGGCTTTGTTTTCTTAATGTAATTCTAGCAGACAATCAATCCTTCAACCTTCAGTGTAAATTTAGATGAATCAGTTTTATTTGCTACATATCCAGTGTCTTGACAGGGAGCTGCGCTGGGAACTGAATCTGCGTCTATCTTCATCAAATTTCTTCCGGTCACGTGCCTCGTAGCTAATCCTCGTAGCTAGGCATAAGTTAGACATGGTTAGACTGATTACAGTGAGTCCCAGTTATCGCTCACCAAAACGAGACTACCGCCAGGCATAAGTACCAATTCTTGATTGGCTGACAAATTAAAACACCTCTATGAATTGAGCCAATCATAATGTCTTGACAGGGAGCTGCGCTGGGAACTGTATCTGCGTCTATCTTCATCAAATTTCTTCCCGTCACGTGCCTCGTAGCTAATCCTCGTAGCTAGGCATAAGTACCAATTCTTGATTGGCTGACAAATTACAAACACCTCTATGAACTGAGCCAATCACAGTGCGTGAAAACCACAACAAATGCAGATTTAGGTCCCTTTTGCTCCTTTCCAAACGTTTTCTTTTGTAGGAAACTGGTTTATAAGAAAATAGTACTATAAGAGAAGTTCATAAGGAAAAGGTTAAATTAAAGGATGCTGTGGCCAATTTGTCGTTGAACCTTTATTCTGGAGTGATATTCACTGCAATTTTTTGTTTTGAGCCCAGCAGAACTTGTTTATCTTGCCAAAGGTCGTTTTATATGTCTATAAACATATTTGTAGCAGTGGTGGAAACTAAATCGTAAGCCTTGTGCCGAAAAAAAGAAACAAATTAAGAAACTGTTAGTACTATTGGTTGATCCAAGTTTCTTGCAAACAATGTGTATTATCCTTTGTATCTTTGCAATTCCATTTTCTGCGGAAAAGAAAGCTAGATTGCCGAAATACTTTTAGCAAGCATGTTCCACAGGCGGACACCCCTGTAAAACAGACATTCATTTTTGCCCCTATACAGACTGTTTTCAATAAAATTTCTCTCTGAAAGTCCGGCACGTCGTTAAAGCGGACATGTTTAGTGTCCGGTCCGTTCCGAAGGTGTCCGCTCTACAGAGAACTGACTGTGTTCCAGATTTCAAGATAAATTTCTGCCTTTATGACGACTGTTCACTAGACTATGTTTGTCCACATCAGCACTTGTGTTGCCTATTTTAGCTACCTGCTTAAAATAAATGATGTGGAACAATTTTGTTAAAATGTGTTTTGAAAATTTGAAAAACATATCAAGTATTAACCTTAACTTCAATTTATCGTCCTTCTTTGGCACTTTCTTCCCAATTTAAGATTCTCGAACTTTTACTTTTTGCAAGAACTAAAGATCCTCTATCAAGAGAGACTGTAAACTTTATTAAAGCCACCCACATTTATTTTATACCTCAGTGCTAATTAACGTGGAGGTGTATTAAATCAAAAATTTAATTGATCACGCGTAAATTCACAGTTACGACAATTATTTAAAGAAGCAATAAATTAGGATTAATTACATAGAGGTAGTTTTGATAGAAACGTTGATGAAATTACGTTGCGACAATCGTAACAACACGTCATGATTGACGTAAAAATGTTCGTGTCGCTTTTTAGTTTTGATCATTTTTCTTTAATTCTGTTTCGTTATACATAATTTGATATTCTTGTTTCTTTCGCTTCAACTTGACGTGATTGATTCAATTTATATAAGTAGCAAAACAAACAAAAACACAGTNTTCTTTGGCACTTTTTTCCCAATTTAAGATTCTCGAACTTTTACTTTTTGCAAGAACTAAAGATCCTCTATCAAGAGAGACTGTAAACTTTATTAAAGCCACCCACATTTATTTTATACCTCAGTGCTAATTAACGTGGAGGTGTATTAAATCAAAAATTTAATTGATCACGCGTAAATTCACAGTTACGAAAATTATTTAAAGAAGCAATAAATTAGGATTAATTACATAGAGGTAGTTTTGATAGAAACGTTGATGAAATTGCGTTGCGACAATCGTAACAACACGTCATGATTGACGTAAAAGATGTTCGTGTCGCTTTTTAGTTTTGATCATTTTTCTTTAATTCTGTTTCGTTATACATAATTTTATATTCTTGTTTCTTTCGCTTCAACTTGACGTGATTGATTCAATTTATATAAGTAGCAAAACAAACAAAAACACAGTGCTTCATTTTTTAACAAACACTTTGTAGATAACCCCTATCGTAGAGCAAAATATTGATCAACACATCGAACTTACTCTACCAGTGCTGAGTACATTTGATAGCAAGAACTAGAGTCAAGATGTTTTTCATCAAGAAAAAGGTTTGAATTCTTGCGCATAAACCAAGTAGACAAAGTATCGTGTTCAACTCTTTATAAAGTCTCTTGTAAATTGTTTTGAACTTTTAAATTATAATCGTGAATTTTTTTATCATAACTTAGTTGCTTTGAAGATCACTCTGTAGCAATTGATTAGACTTATTACATGTCGTAGTTTCGCTACTTGCCTAAACTGATATACGCTCCAACTACGACTCATGATCTAACTGTCAGTTGAGACGACCACCTCATGGCCTAAGCTATTTCATCGAAAATGCCGATTCTAAAACGCTTCAAAATTTTCACTCTGTAGCAATTGATAGCATTGGCTCCAAATCTTAGCAAAGGTGGTGTAATGGTAGACTGACGACGTGATTTCTTGTATTTGTTCAATGTTTTTAACCTGATGTTTTATTTTCACTCATACAAGCTCAGTTCAAAGCCATAATCATCATCCAGTTCACTATGGAAACTGAGACTCATGTAGTCAGTCTAGTGTAATGGCTATTAAATCTATCTTTGGATTGGATTCCTTGAAAGAAATTTTAGGGGCTTTGCTATAATTCTACCGTGTGCTTTTTTGATATCTTGATTATTTTCGAAATTACGGCGTTTTCTATATTTTCACTTGCTTGAGATATTCACATCATGAAATTTGTAAATCGCAAACCAGAAGAGCAACAGACTTGTAATTACAACCATATTGCAGACCTTCATAAACGTATGGTTTCCTTGAAATTTTACCAATTTTCCTCCATTAGTTTGGAAGCGACGATGGTTTTAATTTTTTCCAAACTTGCTTGAACTCTTTTCGCCAAAAGAAAAGCGCTGTAGTTTTGAAATAGCCTAACATTCAAATATCATAAATTCCAACGGTAGAATTATGGCAAAGCACCTAAAATTTCTTTCAAGGAATTCACACTAAAGAAAGATGCAATAGCCATGCACACCCAGTGGTGGAGCCATGGGGAGGAATGGGGGGGGGAGAGAAGTCCCCTCCCCACTTTTCTCTCAGGTCAGTCTTCCATTTCATCTGAATGCTCTGAGAAAGTGTCTAAGGAGGGGTTAGGTAGTTATCTTTAGAGTTTAGTAAACAAATAAGGGCATTTCTTGAGTATGAAAAGGGCATGATCCTGAAATTTTTTCTCGGGGGCTATGCCTGCAGACCCCCTCCTATGTTTGCCCCTCCAATTCTTGCGGCTGTCGCCGCCACTGTTTACATCACCTATTTCAAAGATTTGGAGCCTATTCTGCAATTGATTCTTTGTCTTCTATCTTTAGTTTGTTCATGGATCAAGTGAAGGAAAAATCTATAATGTTCGTCATAAAGACACTGGAGAACAACTTACAATGTATGTCATCTCAAAACCCAAAGAAGATACAAACACATTGGATCCAAGTTTACATACTGAGAACTTCAAAATCCCATTTGTCATCAATCTCAGGTAGATTTTGTTGTGTTAGTATTCTGTGTACCCTGGGTACCACTACCAGAGCCTTTTTTGTTGGCTCTGGTACTCAGGGTACATTCTTTGTTTCTTTTGAAACTTTTACCTTAAGAACAACGTTGCTGCAAATCTTTAACTGCTACCTTGAAGAAAATCAGCAATTTATGATAATATTTTTGCGATAAAGTTTGCAAAATTTTTTTACAAATTTCGACGTGATTTTGATTTCTTTTCAAGGAAATTTTCTGTCTAAATAGGGAGAAAAAAGAGAACAAAGAACAAAAACTACAAAATACAATATAAGAGACATACCATACAATTATCCAAGTTACATTAAAGGCTCTTGGGCAACAGGCATGCATTGCAATCGTTTGTTTTGTTTTTCGTGGAATTCATTCAATTCAAGTCCAATTTTTAACACACGTAAGGAGAATATGGCCGTATCTAGAGCTGCAGCGACTTGCTGCTAACTCGACCGACATCACAAAATAATTTTCATGCAGCATGACATAAGGCCACCTTTACAAATAGGGCTGCAATGCATGCCGGTTGCCGAAGAACCTTTAATACAAGTTATAATTCTAAACTAACAAGAAGAACACAAAGTAGATAAATTCTCCCAGTCCTACACGCCTAAAGGGATAGGATTTTAAACTTGGTTAGAGGATACTCTATTTTACTAATCATTCGGGAATCCACCTAACATTCGCTTGCCTTTTTATCTTAGGTACACATTTCAGACGAAATCAAGAAACTATGTCGTCCTCGATACTGCGAAAACAGAGCGCCAACTATCCCGATTCTACGATGCATACGGTCCTTTCGACATGGAAGCCGTCACGTTTTTGGCTGCAGAGATCTTGGTTGCAATCAGTGAACTCCATGCATACCATACAACATATAACAGACTTGATTTAGACAATGTATCACTCGATATAACAGGACATGTCAAACTAAATAGAGAACTTGCTAGTCCGAATCACTGGGTAAGAAATGAATGTTTGGGCTGCAGACGAAATGGCCTTTGCAGATACCATAAAGAGGCGAGCATTGGACAAATGGCTATTGCAAAAGATTGGATGGATTTTGCAGTGTTTCTTCGTTTCCTTTTGACTGGGAATATACCAGAAGTAATAATCGAGGCTGACTCTGAAACGAGGTAAATACAATATTGCATAAACATGTTGTCTTTAGCGTAGATCTCATAGGATCTCATACCGTCCCGTACCGTCCTTGGAATTTTATAAGATTGAAGCCCAAATTATGGTGCTGCGTATAAATTATCTTGTTGATAGGTTTAAATTTACAAATATAGCTGTTTTGAGAGGTGCCTGGGTTTGAAGCATACTGTAGAATACACATATGATTATCAGATTGATTTTTTGTCAATATTAAGAATCTTACTTGGTCTTAAATTTACGATGTCTCTTAAAGAGCATGTTTCGAAATCAGGTTTTTAAAGTTGTTATTTGGTACAATTTGGTACAATGTAAATGAAATCACGATAATTCCAAAATAGGGCAAAAAGAAATTTTAGCGATAGGAGCATAGGAATGAAATATTTAAAAAAGATCGCACGAATCGTTAAGGCATCTTTCTTCTGATTTAATGACTTGGGAGGAACTTCGGGTAATTTTCTGTGATTGTTTATTTGCAATGTTTGATACCTTGATTATTTTCAGAATTAGAGCGTTTTTCTGTGTTTGAGTCAGTTTTGAGGTTGTAACATCATCAAATTGCTAATTCGTAAACCAGATGAGCGACAGATTTCTGCTTGCCACCATATTGTAGACCATCATAAACTATGGTTTTCTTGAAGATTGTACCGTTTTTCCTCTATTGCTTTAGGATTTACAATGATTTTAATTTTTTCAAAGCTTACCATGAATTCTTTCAATACAAAGAAAAACGCTGTAATTCTGAACATAATCAAGATATCGAAAATTACAAATGAACAATTGTAGCAAGTACCTGAAGTTCCTTTCAAGCCATTAAATCCAACGAAAGATGCATTAACCATTCGTGCAATCATTTTTAAAGATTTATTTTTTATTTTTTTATTTATATAATCAATTAAAAGAAGAACGCAAAAAATACAACTACTGTGCCTATCATGGCGGGAATAGACACTAGGTCATCGGAGTTCCCACCATGAAAGGCACTTACAATTCAAATATTAAAATATACTAGAGAAAACAAAAAGAAACAACTACCAAGAAAAACGTTAATGTCTGTCTCACATCTGCTGTCAGGCAAAGTTATCTGCGAGTAAGAAACTTAAAAATTTTGGGAGAACGCAAGTGCAAGGCACTATATTCCTCATCCACACTGCGAGATAAACATTTTAAAGTTCTGTAAATATCACCTAACATCAAATGCGAGACAGAAATTATC
>REGM01000007.1:2928676-2943573 GCA_004194415.1 Aurelia aurita
ATCACAAGAATTTCGTCGTTTGAATCTAATTTTCTCCCTTTTTGGAGGATTTCTTCGTTAATGTTTCAACGCAGTCAAATTTCAATTTCACCGCTAAATACATAACAATACGTTACATAGTTTTCGTGTGGTTAATAAATTGAAAATTTCGTCGAAGAAAGTTATATAATTTGTTGCTTGCTGGTTGAGGGTTTTTCTTTCACTTTCAGGTCAAGAAGCGACGTCTAACACCACCTGAAATCTTTGTCAAGACACCGCCACAATTTCCTTCAAGAACGCAAAAATCAGACCTGCTACAAATTCAAAAAGGTGGCAATCAGAAAGTTCCTGATGAGAGAATAACCGGAGTAAGTAGAGATTTTGGACAGAATGCTGAAGAAAATTCTTCGATGAATGGAAGTCCTCGTTCTGAAGGATTTTTAAAGTTGAGAGGATCTATAAATGATTATTTGAGAAGTTATGCTGGTTTGAGAGAAGAAGTATTAGAGAAAGCAAGTTCCTCACAAGGAGATTCCCTGGAGAGAAAGGAAGAACAAGTCCGCAGTTCGATCCAAGAAAGCTGTCCAGTTGCCAGATCTTCGAATAGTAACCAAGACAGCCCTCAGGACAAACAAAAGAGGACAAACGGGTCTCATGGAATATTAAAGCATCCTTCATCCTCACGATTTAATGAGTCGGGCAGACATCGGCCTGACAATCAGACCCGACAAAGTCGGGACGATTATTGCCCTGATGATGTTACTTTTGTGACAGCAGAATCCCTTGAAGAATCATTCAAAAATCGGACAGATAGTACAAGGAATAGTCCGTCCTTCCAAACCGACAGGACGGACCGACATCGAACTGATTTGTCGAATGGTAGTATGATTGGAATGATGGATAGAAATTGGCGTAGCTCTGATTACTTGAACAGGATGTCGTATCCAATCCGACCTTTGACCCCGTCCATGTTAGGGGCTAAGGAGCTCGGAAGTGAAGCCCCGTCAAAGTTAAATGCTTTTCGTTCAGCTAAGAGCTTTGACAGTAGTGGTATCGGCTACTATGCGAATAGCCTCAGTGATTTACGGAATCCGAAACAAAACTTTATTGAAAACTCGGTACCAAGTCAGTTGTATCGGTTTTCAGTTCCTCAGCAAAAAGAAAATCCTCCTTCTTCGTCGAATGAAGGAGCGAAGAGGGACGAAAACGGGAATATAATGACTGGATCATCAGAGCGCCCCAAAATCCCCGTTTTTACCCGATCAAGGTCGCATCATGATGGATTTTCAGTTTCAGCTGGCAGTTCAGCAAACGATCTTAATTTCAGAACAGCTTTTGACAGAGCCAACAGGTTGTTAGAATCGAATTTTGGTAATTGGAGAACAGTTCGATTTGCTAACGACACAGGTCTAGTTACGAATTTAGCTCATGGTCCACAATTAGGCCCATCTCAGAATGAAGAGGTAAATTTAGAAGCAAGAGGTGATCAGGAACGAAATATTGCCGAGAATAGTGGTGCTCTGAGTAAACGTCATAGTCAGTCTTTAATTAACTTGAATGGGTCAACAAGAGAAGGTACAGGTAGCAGGATTCCTGTTCGAACCGAATTTAGAACAGCTTCGAGTTCGGAATCAAGAGAAAAGGTAAACATCTCTAAAACTGACTTACACGAGGATGGAAATAGCGACAACGGATTCGTAGACGCATATTTAACGCAATCTTTGCCTGTTGAAGAAAATTGCTTAGCTGAAGAAGATTTCCTGAAGCGAACTTGGCCAACGGGAAACGGAATGGTAAAAACATCTTTTTCAAAGTCTGCTGAAACTGGAAAAGGAAATCTCTCCTTGATGCATAAAATTTCAGATAGTGATGTTTTACTGAAGATAAAACAAGGTGCATTTTTACAAGGGAACAGAAACTTTAGTTTGTCGCACAAACGAAGTCTTACTGCCACTAATAGTGACGCTGCGGAATCGATGAGTTCTGTTTCGAATTACTCTGATCGGGTTTCTAATCTACCAAGTTCTAAAAGCTTTGATGAGCTCCTTTCAAGCTCATCTACTGATCCGATAGAAGAAAGAATGGCGTACGCGACTAGACTATCGGAACAAATGTCATGGGCTCCTGGTGGTGCTGATTTTCATGCAAGTCCTAGAAGTGTATTGGCTATCAATGGATACGGAGCAAGTTCAAGCCCCCGCTTAGATGAAGCGACACGATGGGCCTCTAGTAGGCGAGACAGCAGCCAAATGTCAGACTATGGAGATTATCAGGGGCGTAGTTCTAATAGCTTCAATGAATCAAACGAGGTTGATAGACGAACTGATATTATAGGAGGGAAATATCACTCAAAAGGTCGAGATAGTGGACTTGGCCTGAGTACCTCAAGCACGGGTTCTCAGAGTTTTAGTCCCAGGTTTGAAGCAAGTTCAACTGGTTTTGGGTTGGGTGGAAATGATACTGCAAGTTATGATTTAGGCCAGCTGAGAACAGACAGGCATGAGCTTGAAAAGCAGAAATGGGGCTTGGGAAACAGAGAAACTTTAGAGGCTGAAAAGATAATGGGGTTAAGAGATAGGAATATTCAGGGGAGTGATAATAGCAGGGTTACAGCAGAGAAAATGAGTTCGCCGAGGTTTAAGCAAGTCCAGGAAGACATTATTGAGCCTGATATTAATGAAGATGACGTGTTTTTGTCAAATGATAATTATTATGATACACTAATACAGCAACAGCAACAGCAACAGCAAGAACAACAGAAGCCATGGCAACAGAGACAACAACAACACAGTGAACATGCTTCTGATAAATCCATCGAGAAACGAAATCGTCTTAGTGGAGAAATTGCCAAACAAGGGCAACAGAGAGATCTAAATATTCATATGAAAAGATGCCAAAGTTTGCAAGATGTTCGGCAACGAGACGTCCCTAATGGGCCTAACAATGGTAATAAGATGAGTAAGAATAGATCGGGTAAAATGAGTAATTTGAGGACGGCGAAAAGTATTGATTTTAACCTAAATCGTGATGACAATAATCATGCTGTCATGGGACATTCTGAAGAGAAAAATAAGTCTAGAAAGCAAAATAAAGGTACAGAAAACGTCCCGTCAAAGGAGGATAAAACGTTGCACTCTGGGAAGCAGGCTGATATCAGTGGGAATAGTGCTAGCCCTAAAAGACGCACAAAGGCTGACACGAAAATCGAGAACAATGATGAAAAACCCACAAAGCAAAGTACTGCCAGATCAGTCAGTTTTCACGAAACAACAAAAAGTCAAAATTGCCCCTCGAGGATCCCAGTCTCGAAAACTAAAAGTGCTGGAGCTATTGATACAAGTAGGCCTAGAATTTCGACTACGAGTTCTTCTAAGATGAAGGACATGAAAATTGAGCTTTTACCGAATGCAAAAACACACCGAAAAAGTAATAAAAAACAAATAAGCAAGGTAGTTGAGCCTAGGCCCACAAGTGACAAGCAAGTCAGAACAAGCCCAAAGAAAACGACTCCATGTTCGAGTGTTGCGGAACAACGAAACTGTGGTGTCGATGCTTCGGAACTTGTCGAGCGATTACGAGTTATCAGCGAGGCTAATCGCTCCTGTCGTAGCAGCCCGAAAGTTGATCGACGGTTTAATCAGAAACCGAACTCAGAGATTGATAGGTCGAATTCTGTCAGGAAAATGTTGAAACCGATGATAACAATCGAAAATTCGACGCCAAGATCAAATTCGATTGCGTCGATAAGTGTTGAAAGGAGCGAGAAAAGTTTTACGAAGGATGTCGTTTCCAGAGAAAGTTCGATTGGTAGTGCGAGTGATTTGTGGATTGAAGAAGATGACAAATATACGACAAGACGAAAGAGAAATCTTTGCAGACGATCGTCAAGTGCAACGAGTGGGAGGAGTCTTGAAAGTATTGATGAAATGAGGTATGTGTTAAATTATTTTTAAGAGAATAGCTACAAAAATACCCAATTTATTATTGTTGATTCTTTGCAGACAGTAAATTAATGATGTTGCTGCTGATTGACTTGACCAAAGAAGAAATAGTACATTTTATTTTTCGGAATATTGTAGCACATTTCCATATAGTGCAGAAAAAGTCACGGCTCCACGGCTGTGAGCTGGAGGAGGGTTTTGCTTGTCAATGTCAAATTTGAGGAAGGTTTAGTAATTTTTAAAAGAAACCTGGGAAATTGTTGGGTTAGTTTGGCAACAGCATAAATTTTAGGGCTATAAACAATGTGAGGAGTGCGGACAATTTGGTTATTTTGACTTGATAAATCGAGGAAGGTTCGACTAACGAAATTGGCATCTGGAGGAAGGTTTGACCTTTTTCTGGACTCTGCATTTCCACCCACTTCTACCTCTAGAAATGAAAACCGTCCAAAATTGAAAGCATTCGATTATGAGTACCTCAAGGATCCTTTCTTGAGGCATTGCTCTTCATTATTTATATCCCTTTGCACCTGCTCTCATATTCCTCTAAATCTATTCGTGCAATGATAGATCAAGTGAAGATCATCTATGCAAACATGTTTATTTTCATCATCCTCGTCCTGAGAATTTTTCTCTCTATATTTCTACCTGATCCGAATGTAGTTCTAGGACACTGAGAAGCTAAGCTTATCGAAGCAATGTCCTGGTCCTTCCTCTCGATTTGAGCACACCTCTTGATTCCTTTAACCTGGAATTACAGAGAGCTGGCGACACTCCTCATTCTAGGTAGCAGGTTCGACAGGACGGGGACTCGAACCACCACCGGATGTCCCAAAACAAGTACTCCTGTTTGAAAAATCAGCAAAAATTGATTACATGGCCGATCTTTAAATTTCTTTTTTTGGCAATTAGATCAAAGACCAAATTATTCTCCCAGATGTAGCTGATCTTGTGATTGGTTTTAAAATTAGCAAATTTAGCTCTTTTTATCGCTGCCTGGTTTTGGAACATACTATAAAAAGTATCGATGATTACCAGTTTAATTTCTTTTTTGTATTAAACTTTGGTCATAGATTTCAGAAAGAAACGCGTACTATCATTGTGGACTTGAAGGATAATGATAAATCTCAAAACAATTGCTCTTAGGCAAGATTTACGATGTTGTTTAAAAAGTATAGCTCAGAATAAGGTTTTTCAACCTGTTATTGTATACCCTTTAAGTACTGAAAACAAGTTTGGTTTGTTGAAACAATAATACATAAAACTGCGGTATCCAAACTAATGAATGAATTAAAAGGTAAATAAAAGATAGGTGTGAGTTATTCGCCATCTTCGCGCCGCCCCAAGGCAGCCCAAGCAAGCCCTTGTAATATACACCTGCGCAGCGGACCGCGGCTAGCATTTTTTCGGTATATTTGATAGGACTGGTTTTAATCAATCATTTATGTCAGACTGTTGCATGTTTATTTGTATTTATGAAATTGATTGTTATGTTGTTTCGTTGTTGTTAAAGGGTATTAACATGTGATAAATATGGATATAGAGTTTATAGGCACAAATTGTCAACCAATTCCTACACAGGAAGATTTTACATTTCGGAGCAATTAAATCGGAATGTTTTTTCTGTGCAGGTGCCCCAGCAGATTAGCGTCCTAATCCACTATTGCGCCTGTTGTTATTTAGTTTCTTAATTGATTGGTTATATATGTAATTATTTCCAATTTCTGATTGGTTTATCCTTGGCAAACTGGGCCAAAAGGTAACCTTGTATCTCATGTGTGACTAAAAGATAAAATGTATCGTACCTTTCATTCCCTCTTCAAGTCTGTGTGTATGAGTATGTCCCCAATGTTCTTATTTCTTTGGAGTGCCAGAAAAGGTTGATTAGGCCAAATTTGGTCAAGGGTTTTGTTTCCATGGATTGTTTTNTTATTGTATCGACCTTTTTCGCAATCACAATGGGTGAGAATACAATTTGAGTGATGATATAAGCCACACCAGCGGTTCATTATTGCCCGTGACATGATAAAATAGTTTTATATTAACAAATAACTGTTTCATTGTAGAGTCGAGGCGACCAAGAAGCAAGGTAATAGCTAAATCGGACAGTGGTGTAATGAAGGATATCAACGAAAATCAACACAGTCAAGATGATAATGTTTTTGAAGAATTCCACCAATCAGGGTCCATCAAAGAACCAGAAAATATGGTGCGTATACGCCATATATGGAAAAAATTTCCCCTTGCTGGGAATCAATCCAGGGATTTTTAGGTCTCCAAAAATTCTCACAACAATCCACTGCGAATTTTCTGAGACTTGAAGATTCTTGGGTCGATTCTCGGCAGGAGCATAGTTTTCACTCCAATTGTGGTAGCCCATTCATGGCAAACACAGTCAGCTTATGTCGAATGATAATTATGCAAATTTCTGACAGCCAGTTTCTTGTTAGGAAACTTTTCACCTCCTGAAACGAATTAGTTGTAATATAAGAAAACCTTTAGAAATTTTGTTTGTGACATAGATAAGATAGTGATGTTATTTTTTCTATTTCAAGGTCATGTGTCATCATTGTCAGAAAGATGTCGAAGAAAGCAATTTGGCAAGGTATTTCTCTTTTGATATTAAGTTTTTCGAATTCTCGTTTTATCGAATTCAAATCAGCTTTTAGGTTACCTCGTGAGAGAACTTAGAAATCCAGAGGCGTTTTTGAATCACAAGACTTTTCAATTATCTTTTTTACAGGAAAATACAATTTTCGGTTGGATTAACAGAGTTGCATTATGTGGCATTTCTAGATTTAATTTTGCATTAATTAAAATCCAAAAGTTTTGGACAGAAAAATAGTTGGACAAAATTTTTCCCGGAACTTTTCCGGAATCCGAATTACCTTTAAAAGGATCCAAAAAATTTGTCGGCTGAATTTCTTTCTCATACTACTTTAATTAAAGCATTCGGTGACGATCTTTGGTTAGAATTATGTTAATGCTTTGCAAATATGACCCATTTCAAGCGAAAGATTTTATCAGTCAGTTGCAAAAAAGGAATTTGTTTCCAATTTTTCATAAACTGTCCGAAACTTTTTTGTCCGAAGTTTTTGGACCAAACTGTTCGGTACGAAAGATTTTGATATTACCGTTCATATGTCCTGATGAAGTGGCATGACAAATAACTTATTCATTTCGTTTAAATTAATACGAAAGATCTTTACCTAATGGTTTTTTAGTTGATCGGACAACCGTGTCACAGATCTACAAAAGCAGACCCGCGAAATCATCAGATTTGTAGATCAAAAAGTTGCCATCATTTCCATTCGCACAATGAAAGTTGGGTTGTTTGCCTAAACTATCTTATGCAATAAAATCGAATACTATTCATAGTACGTTATTTTCATTACAGTGGAAGCGAACAGATATGTAAGCGATGTCACACGAAGAAAGTGGAGCGGAAGGAAGCCATTGTGGAGCTGATTCAAACAGAAATTAACTATGGCCAAGATTTGCGTATTCTCAAAGAGGTAATGTTTCTTTTCCGTAAAGTAAACAATCTTGTTTTGATTGATACAAACAGAACGCAACAAAAACAAGAACGGATTTTGTGATAATGGCATTTTTTGCATTTTCACTCTTCAAACATTCAGATTGATTATAATTCAAAACATTATTCAAACATTTAAAGCTCAGCCTCTGAAGCAGATAAATAATGTTCCAACGGTAGATACTTCGATATTTCGATTTGTCCATCTACTTTCAGTATAAACTCACATCTTCCCTTTATAACCACGCGCATGAGGAAACGTATAATTTACTCACCACCTATGTAATTTGTGTTTTTTGTGTGTCAAATCTTGCGTGAGCGGCCATGTTGTTTTGAATGACTGACCTTAACCGCCTGCGCATAGTGCCTCGCNAACAAGAACAGATTTTGTGAAAATGGCATTTCTTGCATTTTTACCATTCAGACATTCAGATTAATTATAATTCAAAACATTATTCAAACATTTAAAGCTCAGCCTCTGAAGCAGATAAATAATGTTTCAAACGGTAGATATTTAGATTTGTCCATCTACTTTCAGCATAAACTCACATCTTCCCTTTATAACCACGCGCACGAGGAAACGTATAATTTACTCACCACCTATGTAATTTGTGTTTTTTGTGTGTCAAATCTTGCGTGAGCGGCCATGTTGTTTTGAATGACTGACCATAACCGCCTGCGCATAGTGCCTCGCAGTGTACTGCGAACATGGCCGAAACAACATGGCCGCTCACGCAAGATTTGACACACAAAAAACACAAATTACATAGGTGGTGAGTAAATTATACGTTTCCTCATGCGCGTGTTATAACCCTGTGGCTCGACTTAGCCACGGCATCTTACTTGCCTTGCTTTATTTATGTTTGGGGCTTGACTCATCGGCTGTAGAAATTCCTTTATTTGTAATCATTAATCGCTTTGCACTGGTGTGTCGATTAAAACCAGCGGATGCTATTGTAAAACATTTCCCTAATTAGCTGGTATCTATTTGCCACAATAAACAAATTTGAAACAGCAAACAAAGGATTTATATGGTCCATCGATCAACCTGCAAATCTAAACAAAACAAGGCGTACAAGATACATTAAATTTTATGAGCCCTACCGATCTGCGACTCACGCAGAAAGGTAACTTTTCGGTAAGATATGAGATTTTATCAAAAGTAGAAGAATCAATCTTATATCTACTAGCATAGGGCTCAAATCTTTCAAATCTTTAAAAAGGTGGGTGTAAAATTCTATTGCATTCTTCTTTTAATTGAATGGCTTGAAAGGAACTCAGGGTGCATTGCTGTAAATCTATCTTGGAAATTTTTTGATATCTTTATTATTTTCAAAATGGCGGCCTTTTTATTTTTATTGAAAGAATTCATGGAAAATTTTGAACAAATTAAAATCATCGTAAATCCTAAATCAATAGAGGAAAAATGATACAATCTTCAAAAAAACCCATAGTTTATGAAGGTCTATAATATGGGGCCAAGCAGAAATCTGTTGCTCTTCTGGTTTGGGATTTATAAATTTAATGACGTCACAGCCTCAAATATAATAAATGCCGCCATTTTGAAAATAATCAAGATATCCAAAATTTCCATGGCAGATTTACAGCAAAGTACCCTGAGTTCCCTTCAAGCAATTTAATTCAAAGAAAAATGTAAAAGAATTTTACACCCACCTTTTTAAAGATTTGAGCCCAATGCTGTATCTACTGCGGTGATTTTTAGTGACACGCCGATAAACCAAGCCTTTGACATTCGAAATCCCAATTTTTCTTGTAACTAATGTTCAATAACACATTCGTAAGTTCATTATTGTCTTAAATATCTTTTCTTCCCTTTCTAGGAATTTTATGCACCAATAAAAAATGGTGGAATTCTCAGCACGGAAAATGTGAATGCTGTTTTCTTGAATCTGCAGGTTTGATTATAGAATTTGATACATCTAATACTTTGGTTCGTTGAAATATACACAAGATACCTTGAATTTTCTACTTAAGATGCTAATACGAGTTGATGCATCATATTTTGACATCAAGTGTGGATACGGATATATATAAGAATTTCTAGTTCAGATTTAACATAAAGAATTACTGAAACCCTCGGCAACAATTTCAGAAGATTTGATTACTTGCAAACCCTCGGCAAAGTTAAGATTTCAGAAGATTTGTTTACTTGTTGAAGTGCTTCCATTTTGCGTTTGCAATTTCTACCTTGTTTGTCACTTCAAGAGAATTAGCACAAAGCGTGGTTCACGGCGTTAACGGTTCACACTGGAGTAAAAATGCATTAGGATAATGGATTTCTAAATTCAATTTAAACCCATATTTAGTAGGTTTTCGCTTCCAAATGGTCTTAAAACTTTTGATTCCATCCAGATGCGTTAAATTATCTTCAAAAATCTCAAATTGAGGGAAAATAATTTCAACGCTTTTCTCCGTCGCATTTCTAATGCATTTTGAACACATTTTTACCCTAGTTTGAGCCAAGCTTAAACCCCAGACGACTTCCCGTTTCTTTTCACATCCACAATACTGAATCCTCTTGTTTTGATATGATAACAACTAGGGGTTGAGATCTAATGTTTTTCAAGATGAATTTCGCCGTGAGTGTGCCATTGACAACTTTCATTTTGATACCTGCGTTCTACGTAGTTAGCTTCGTTTGACAATTTATCGTAAGAGATTCTGCTCTTAAATACCACAGAATAATTCAAATTTTTTGCTCCAAGGAACTGATCGATGTGAATTCAAAACTTTGCATTACGTTACAAGATGATCTTGAAGAATGTATCTCAAGAGATGACCAAGTATGCGTTTCGTATTTTTCTTTTTCTTTTTCTTGAAAAATCATTTAAATAATATTCTACTATGCAATATTTCATTTTTATCTTGGGTCGTGGTAAGAGAGTGTAAGAGGGAACATTCTAGTTTAAGTATTCCCCATAATGATATGCTTAGAAATTACACTAGAATGCGAAAACGAGAGACATAGCCCTCAGAAGGTGTATCGACGTTTTTTGTGCATTTTGGACACAAGTCGCAAATATGGTAAAGTCTTTCTAAACCTAAATATGTAATTTCTTTCCTTATCATGAAATTTTAGCTTTGCATCTCATAATTTCTATAGCAAAGAGAAACCTAAGAATCCACCCGGTCATTTCCCAAGCTGATGAAAAACTGTATTACTCCTACGATTTTACATATTTCTATATTCCTAATCGTAGCTTTCTTTTTGCTTTCGTAGGAATTAGCATCTTTGGATGTTGGTAGAGTCTTTCTTGACAATGTCGAGTTCTTCCAAGCATATGAAATGTTCTGCTCTAAACAAGTAAGTTGGCTGAAGCGTTTAAGTGAACTTCCATTAAGGAAATCTAAGGAAAAACTGGCTTGTATGTTCAAATTTCATTTCCGTTTCGATAAGTAAACCTAGATAAATGTTGTGAACAAATTCTGGAATGTTTTTTGCATAAGCGTACGAGCCAGGGGAGACTGGGGGCGACTGCTCTTTCAACATTTGAAAAATATATACAAAAATCGGCCATATTCGGGATAAAAGATCCGCTTATCTTTTTCAATTGTTTGTTATTGGTTTTAGACTTGAAGTTGAAATGAAATAAATAATTAATATTTTTATTATTTACAGAGACAAGCAGTCGAGTTGGTAGAGAATTTACAGAAAAAGTCAGAACTTCTTAGGATATTTCTACAGGTAAAGAGCTTCCCATTTTTATGAACTAGCATTTCCACCTTTATTGTTTAATTACACTGAAATTCCAATGAAAGACCCACTGTTAGCGATATTTTGAATAATTTAACCTATGTCTAGGGATTTGGTACGACAACGTAACCCATAGGTCGTCTATTAGACCATGAAGTTAAAGATGGTATGGTGATAGGGAGCTTTTTACTAAGATGCATTGCGTTCTTTAATCGAATTCCTATAGACTCGTTAAGCATTCTGAATGAAATTGTAATTCATCTTGGTAAAAAGCTCCCTGCCGCCATCTTTATGATTATCGCCTATTTCCGGTTGAAAAAGTAACCCATTTGGGCGGTACGTCTAGTTTTTTGAACAATCATGTACGCACCTGCCCAGGTCTTGAATATGAAAAAATGTCACCGGAGGCAGACTGGTTAAAAAGACCTAGCTAAAAGCAAAGCATTTTTGATTTTTTCAGGTATCATGTAAGCAGAATTCGAAGCTGCGTAAAATGGATTTGAAATCATTTCTGACCATGCCTGTTCAAAGAATCATGAAGTAAGTGTTTGATGATTTCTTGATTCCGATAAAAGAAACACCATATTATTTTTTATCTAATTTTGTCATGATTTTTTGCTGGTCAGAATTTTAGAGCATTGAAATTGAGAAGAAAGTCTCGAAACCGTTTACAAAATCATACAGAAAGCCTCTTTGCGCAGAAACATTAAGTTGATCTTGTTTTGCTCAAAATGTTCTAACTTTATTAGTATGTGACCCTATCAAAATAGATCTCAATTTCCAGCTAAAAGTTTATGAAAAAATTCCAATTTATAAAATCTCGAGCTATCAAATTTAAATTGTTATGAATAAATCTAGCTTTTAGTTTTAAATATGAAAATCGTTTCAAATTATGTCTTTATTGNCCATATTATTTTTTATCTAATTTTGTCATGATTTTTTGCTGGTCAGAATTTTAGAGCATTGAAATTGAGAAGAAAGTCTCGAAACCGTTTACAAAATCATACAGAAAGCCTCTTTGCGCAGAAACATTAAGTTGATCTTGTTTTGCTCAAAATGTTCTAACTTTATTAGTATGTGACCCTATCAAAATAGATCTCAATTTCCAGCTAAAAGTTTATGAAAAAATTCCAATTTATAAAATCTCGAGCTATCAAATTTAAATTGTTATGAATAAATCTAGCTTTTAGTTTTAAATATGAAAATCGTTTCAAATTATGTCTTTATTGCTGAAAATTCTTTTCATTATAATAATTGGTTTAATAGGTATCCATTATTGCTAACACGAATCTATCGTGCAACAACTCGTGGAAATTCTGATCGAGAGTCATTGGTGTTTGCACGAAGAAAGATCGAGGAACAAATTACACGTATAAATGAGGTAAAGAAACTTCCAATTTTTTTAAAATTCGAAATAAAAGATTATCAAGGACCGATCGCTAATGTTTCCCGTGCATTATTTGGTGAGATTTTAAGAGCTTATCTCATTTTTGTTTGCTTCTTCTCGATCCAGAACACGCTTGGAAAAAACTTACACAACAGTTTCTACTAGCTCTTCTTTTTCAATCTGTTAGTTTTGAGAGTTGCTTCGCTCTTTGCCAGATAGTGTACTTGCCGACAAAATCCCTATGAAATGCTCTTCTAGATACTCAAGTGTCCCAAAAGTACTCCTGTTTGAAAGATTACCAAGATTTGATTATATGGCCGATTTTTAAATTTCATTTTTTGTCAAGTAGATCAAAGACCAAATTATTTTCCCAGGTATAGCTGATCTTGTGATTGGTCTTAAAAGGAGCAAATTTTGCTCTTTCTGGATAACCTGGTTTTGAAGCATACTGCAAAAAGCACTGATGATTACAAGATTAATTTCTCTTTGTACATTAAGCTTCTAGTTTGGTCTTAAATGTCAGGAAAAACGCAAACTATCATTGCAGATTTGAAGGAGAAGGAAAAATCTCATATCTACGATGTTGCTTAAAGAGTATAGCTCAAAATAAAGTTTTCAACCTGCCATTTTATACCTTTTAAGTAACGAGAACAAACATTTTATCATCTTTAAGTATATTTGAAGCAATTTCAAAAGAGATTAAAAAAATTCTTTGATAGGTTTGATTATGGAAACTTAATTGATTTTTTAAACGGGGGTACTTTTTAATGGGACACCCAGGAGAATAGAAAGATAGAAACTATGCTTATTTGGTATTTGATTACGTGCTTTAGAAATCGACAAAAAAGCCCAAAAAGACTTCCCAGTTCTGTTCATCGATTCAATTTTCGTTAATCATCTGTTCTTGTTTATCTTAGATTGCAGTAGGCCGTCCAAACAAACTGCGAAAATCCAAAAGTACGAGTGCATTAAACCAAAGTACAAGTGAATCAAAAGGAAATACCCTCACACGATTAGCTGCAGAAATTCTCAACTGGAAACAAGAAGAGACACAGATCGTTTTCTCTGATACACTCGAGGTAAGCACTGTAGATCAAAAAGATACAAGAGCTTCTGCTGGGTGGGTCAGAAAAAGCTTGCAGTGTTTGATAGATTGTCAGGATTAGATCTTGCTACAACTCTTAATAATTGTTGTTCTGCATTTGTATATCAAGGGTCAAATTGACTTCAGAGATACTTGATGTGCTAGTCATAGCTTTTAATATGAGCTGCCGAACTTTAAAGCATACGATAAAATTACGGGGAATGATAATCAAAACCAATATTCAATTTTCAACCTTCCCGCCTTTCACCTTGGTGGCATTATTAACTATGGTTGCATATAGATGCTCGTTCATTTTATATGAATCAAATCTTGCTGTAGAATTTAAACTTTTTTTATCAGACTTACAAAATTTTGTCTAGAACTTGAATATAAGATGAAGCTTGTCAAGCTTTTTGTACAATTGCCTTGTCCCAGATGAATACAACTGCTATCATATTTTTAATTGATTCGTTGTTGAAATATTAGTAGAAAAAGCATTGTTTTGAAGATTTTTCAAACACTGCAAATTCTCTGCCTCACCCCCAGGGGGGGTACTCATATATATTTAGGATAGGGGTGCTCAGGCTGGGGTACAAACCATCAACCCAAAAAAATAATTCCTAGCATAAACATCGACCCAAAAAAATAATTTGTCTTACCCTACACACCCAAAAAAGTAACAAATCGTGCCTTTCTGTATTTTTTAAACTGTTTTCATATTTGAGACCCAAAAAAATAATCCAGAATTTCATGAACTCAAAAAAATAACTGTAGAATTGACTGACCCAAAAAAATAACGTTTGCCCAAATTTTAGACCCAAAAATGTAACCTGAGCATCCCTATCCTAAATATATATGAGTACCCCCCCTGGGGCCTCACCAGTAGTATTTTTCGGCTTGTAACTACTTACATTTAACAATGATGGTGTTGTTTCTGGAAAACCGAGTAAGGTTGGAGTGATTGTTCCCACCGTTCGTTCATTTTATAATTAAATATTTTTTATTTTGTAGGTGTCCGGTAATGAATTGATTAACATTTCCAACTGGACTCGCAAGTCGATGAAGAAATCTTTTGCAGTTGAAACAATTTTGTGTGCTCATGGAGTCTTGGAGGTTCGTAAAAAATATTTAGCTATGTCAAAATTATCTTGCTTAAAGAAATTTTTCATAGGTAGACTAGGTAGCTGCTTCTTGAGATTTCAAGCTCTGACTAGCATAATATTTTCTGTGTGGGCAGAGGATCCACGATGATTGAG